>KK502548.1:19125-112679 GCA_000688735.1 Glossina austeni | reverse complement strand
AACGTTGTTTTGAAGATGCTCTAGAGAACGTTGTTTTGAAGATGCTCTAGAGAACGTTGTTTTGAAGATGCTCTAGAGAACGTTGTTTTGAAGATACTGGAAAAAAGTTGAAAGGTAACAGTGAAAAGATGGAAGTCACTCCGTGGAATTTTTGAAAAGTCGTTGTTCGGGAAAAATTCCTTTAAAGTTTTGTAATGTATTGTCGCTTTCTAACTGTTATAAATTTTCTAAGATGTTTTTCTATTAGTCTGCAATACCAGAATCATAAACATGCCCCTTTATGTTCAAATATTCTTCCCCATCCTCTTTTGCCGAAAATTTTATATTCGGAAGAGTTCTAATCGGTACGTCTGCCGACGAAGTACTTGCACATTTTACTCTTTACATGTTGCCAAATAACGAAGAACGTCGAAAAAATGTATAATTTGAAAATCGTATTCATATTTAACACTAAAAACTTTCTCTTAAACTCTTATTTTCTCGAGAGGAGCACTGAAAGCTTTCAAATAGCTTTCAGCGTTATTTCTGACGAAGAGTCGCCTTGACGAAGCTATGTTAGCATATTTGTGTTTGAAAATGTTTATAAATAAATATAAATACTTTCTAAAGACATCTGTTCGCGGATCAGAAAATATAGGAACAAAACATTACGCTATAATTTTGAAGTCGTTTCAAAGAACAAACTTGAGTTAGCTAATAAATTTTTTTCCCAATGTCCACGATGCCCACAGCATCTGTTACGTCAGTAAAAAATTGCTAAAAAATTTACAGTCGCCTCTCGCTTAAGCTAGTTTGATTGTTCGCTTCAATTTTTTTATATTTGTATAAAGATTTCTAGAATTACTTCACCATAAGTTGTTATTAACTATTTCAATTATTGCGTGTTTTCATTTAATTTCTTTCCGTTTCAAATTGTTGGTGGTTTTTGTTAGTCTACATTTAAAGCATTTAGAATGCCTGGGTAGCGGTCAGTCCGTAGCGAATATAAATAAAGAAACAAAATATATGTATATGTATACTTATTTATTTATTTTTTATGCGCAAATAAAAAGAATAAAATTAACGTCTTAACAAATGCATAAAACAAGAACTGATTTATACGCGCCAACAGTTCAATACTTAGTCAGTCAAATAGTCAGAATACACATAGTCTAAGATAGTGAGATATAATGTGGCCTTCAGTTATGTCATGGCTTTTAAGAATTTTTTTTTTTTTATAATCATACATATAAATTGCTATTGTTTTAAAATATACAGAATTGCATCATGTAAATAGATAAGCAGTTGTTGCTAAATTTAATAAAACTTATTTAAATCAGAAATGAGACGAAAAATGGTATAAGAATTTCTATATTTTCTCTGAGTCATTAATAATTTTTTATTACATCATATTTTTAAAATAGCTCTGAGAGCAAACTGTTCAGAAAATTTTGTAAATTAAAATATGAAAACAAAAATTTTAAGAAAATTGCTTCAAATTCCTCTTTCCTCCTTTTTATTTATTTATTTTTTAAAATACATAGTGTAAGTAGAAAATTTATATTAACATTAGACAAAATTTGATGCGCACTTCGCAATGCTTTTTGCTAATTTTGAAAATAGATAGAGCTGAGTAGACGCTGTCGGGGAACTTTTACCACGACGGTTTAGATAATCTTGAAATTTAAGATTATTATTTAAAATTTCCTGCTTTTAATTGTACACAGTTTAGCTTTCTTAATTCGTGTTAAAGTTCTTATTGTGCAAACAAGAAATAGACCAAGGACATCTACTCATTCCATTTCTGGATATTACAGATGCAAGACTTTATTAAAATGTTAAAAGAAAACACCAGAAGTTCTGTTCACTTTCACGTCTACAATTTCGTACACGTCTACAAAACCGTGGATGTTGAACTTTCCATATTTGTCACATCTGCACTCCTTAGCTTATGTCTTTAACCTGCTGACAGTAGATGTTTCGCGAATCAATAAATATTATTATAAGTATTCAATCTCAATAAAGTTGAATGATAAAATTAATACATCTTAAAAAGTCAAGGCATACCTAAACTCAATTGTAAATTTTAAAATACTTACAAGCATGGCTTCTTTAGTTCATAATTTTCTTAACTTTTTCTTTACGTTACGTTCTTACTGCGTTTGTTGTTAATCTTCTTTTATGATCGCTTTTCTGTTGATGTTACTACGACTATCGAATCTACCTGTGCTACTGTTTCAGTGATTCATTTGCTAGTTTGTTTGTTTATTTTTTCTCTGCCATATAAGTGTACAGAGTAAACCTGCTCGGTCCGTTTGGCGATATTAGTCACAAGACGTTTACGTTTTTGTATTACGATTAGTGGAGATTTAAAAAACAAAAAAAACCTTATATATGTTAGTAAACATTAAAAAAATCGGCTGTGTGTGTGTGTGTGTGTTTGACTGTCTGTCTATACGTATGTTTTTAAATATTGTATAGTAGTAAAGATAAAGCAAAGTCTAGTTTTATAATTATCTTAATTGAATATGATCGCTTCGGTTTTTATATACATTTCACAGTAATTAAAACTATACGAATGTGGTTAACAATTTGACTTGCGTTTGTGTAAGTGTTGCGTGTCTGAATACTCGTGAATGCATTGCTGAATTTGATATCTCTGGAATAACATATGTTAATAAATATTTTATCAAATAATAATATTATGCCAGTGATGTAATATTCTACTTATATGAAAAAAAGGAAAATGTATGTATAGGAATTGAAATCAATTTAGGACGGCCCCGCCGCTGCCTTTTTTTTAATATAATTTTTATATAATTTTTTTTTTATATTCGCAACAACGAAACTGACATGTCTGTCAAATTTTACGCCAAAAAAGCGAGTCTTTTGATTTTTAAAATGAATGAAAAGGTTCAACAAAGAATTTGCACCAAAAATTTCCATTGGAAAGTGAAATATTTTCTTCCAAAACGTTGAGAAGTGACAATTCACTGTCCAGAGTAAATAGTTTTAATTGGTGTAAGTTCGTCAAAGAAATTCAAGAGCAAATGGAGGCTGGCTGCGTCCAGAAAGCAAGGATTTGAAACCTCATTGTTATCACGCAACTATTTTTTTGGTCGATGCCATCGATTTTGAGATGCCATTTGATTTCAAAGGCGGTTCACGATCATGCGTGTTCTCCCATTGTGAAGATCAATTTTGTAAAGCAAACGCTTAATTCACGATTAACTGCTGGCTATTTCTTGGAAACTCAGATACATCGTTTCAGACACAAAGTTTCAACTCAATTGCAGAGGTAAATTGGTCTCGCAAAATTTAAATAAGAATAAAATTGAAATTATTAAATTTGTGCACTGGCTAATTAACAAAAATAAAACTAACCGTTTAGATAAATTTACGAAATTTGAATAGAAACATTTTTCAAGACAGTATCAACAATTTTTGGAGACAGTACCACAGATGTATCACAGATATATGAATAAATATATGAAAAAAAATTTTCTAATATAAAATAAAATAGCTTTACTAAAACTTCATTTTCACTTCATAGAATATATGCAAATTGTATTGTTTAAAAAACTGCTACCAACTGCTGCCGCTTTACATGACCCCTTTTTTGTGTATATTGATATATTTCTTCACATCCTAATCGCACATCGTGACTTCGTTTAGCTTATAGCACTTTAGCAGAAATCTAGTCTACTAAGCCCCAAATTAATTTCCACATAACACCGATAATTCCATCCCATAAGAGCATGGATAGTTTCCATCATTCAGTACTAACTAATGGTGTGAATGGTTTCAATTAAATTAATTTTGGTTTAAATTTTATTCAAGGAAGTCTTCAGCGATTTTTACCAATAAAATGCTGTTGTTGCTGAACAAAAATGATGTGAGTTGTGCACCTTTTATACAATTCGGCGGGCGACGGATTTTGTGAGAGCAGAGCGAAATACCTCGCTTTTCCGCTTTAGAAAGACATAAGCGTTATCAATATGCTTAATAGGCGTGTAGGCGTGTCCTTAGACAAATTTGGCCTGTTATCAATACTAATGTAGACGAGGAATAACTTCCAATGGTTTTGTCAAATTCGAGGCCAATTAGTTACTTCTTGTATCCGGGAGAACAGATGGATGGACGGACATGCCTAGATCGGTTCAGAAATTAGTACAGGTCAGGAATATATGCTTCGTATCGTTTCTGAAGTTTTCTTCGAATGAAACAAATGTTTTAAAACAATAAACACTTTAATACTTCCAACATTTCAGTACAAATTATTTCTTGAGAAACATTACTTAAATGTTTCGACATTTTCTTATTATTTTCAAAACGTATCGAACGCAGCATGCTTTTTAACGTTAGCACCATTTATTTGTATTTAAATACGTTGATAATTTCATATAACATGCTTGTTTCTCTCTTTCAAAATTTTAAATTGTAGTTCTTCTTTACTTCATTAGCAGTATTACGCAGTACGTTGCGTAAAAGTTAAAGAAATAACTAGTTCAGTTGGATATTATAATGAAACGCTACTTGGCCGCTTGGCGACTAATGTAACGCAAGGGTGACGAGAATGTCATCGCAAGAAGCAAAGAGACACGAGTCTTCAACGTGTGAGCGAAACACACATAATATAATAACCGAAGAAATTACATATAATGATGGACAAATAAATAAACGAGTACGTGAAACATCTTGAACCGAGAAAAAGTATATTTTATGCTATGCATTGACTTTTGCTAAAAATTAAAGAACAAAATTTAAATTCAACAAGTTGGCGCGCAATCAAGATAATCCGCCTTGAAAAATTTATGCTTCCTGCGTGCACTATGGGTCACTTTTTCAGGTTATCTTTTCTAATTGGATTCTGTTAGGCAAAATTAATTTTTATCGTAGTACGCTCTATATGTTGTATTTCCGGACGATGTCCTATACCGTAACCATAATGTGAACAAAAAAAATTGAAAGGTCTTTCGTATGTCTTGAGGATTTAAAAGATTATTGGTAGTAATTAAGTACGTCTGTCGCAATAATGTATTGATTTTCTCTTGCGCAAACTGATAAAAAATAAAAAACAAAAAAAATTACCATAAATCAATAATTTGCAAAAATTATTATGAAAAAACTTGTTTTGTATTTACGGTTTAATAAAATTTTCGTTGAATTTTTTTGTCTAACAACAACAAAAATAAAAAACATCATCAGAGCGTAGTTAAAGTTTAAACGTCTTCAACGACTGGAAAACAACATAAAAGCAATGTGAGAAGACTTAAAAAGACGAAAAATTTTTGGTTGCATTTTGATTCTGGTATTTTATTTTAGCCACATGCATGGCAATGAGTTGTTGCAGCTTTGCCGTATTCATAGACTTGACAATGTAGACGGTGTTGTAATGCATGCATATCCGATGGTTGTGTGGTCGAATGTAACAAACACTATATATCACTAACGCTTTATAAAACATTAGTTTCTTATATTTTGCTAGCGTACGCGTTTATAAATGAAAATTCTTTTAACTTTTGCAAGGGAGGCTGAATTCTTGCTTCTCGTTGGAGAAGGACAACTTCTAAACTCTAAATGTTATTCATTGTTTATAATAAAATAATAAATTTTCAAAAATGTACGTGTGTCAACAGAAAAAGAGAGATATATACTCAGAGCTCTTTTACTGCGTGGAATGAGCCAATACACGTATTCATCTGTCAACATTTTTTCTGTAAAACTCATGATGACGGTCTTCCTTAGAACAACAAAGTGACCGATGCTGTAAGAAATTCTCATGCTATGAATGTCATAACCATCGTTTAAAATTAAGAAAGGTTAATGGTCACCAATGTCAATAAATAAAATAAATATGTAAATGAATAAGATAAACTTTGATCTCCTGTATGTGCAAAAATTCGATATTTTCCTTCTATATGTTGCCAATTTTGTAGCATACGAAAAATGTTGATCCAGGAGTTCTTATTTGTAACTTTAGTCATATTGCTTTAACAAGTTCACGACAAATTTCATAATACAAATAAATTTCACTTCGCCACTTTCCGGAGCGTTCCTAAGGCTCATTATGTCGAGATGACGCATCATACGAAATAAAGTTCCACTTAAAAAGATTTAAAGGCATTAAAATCTTTGGCTAGAAGTGACGTGATAGGTGTACTAGTAATAAAGATAACGTTATTTAACCTTAGAGGCACTTACAAGACAGCAAATGTCTCAAATTTAATCTGCCTAATGTTTTCATGGCACATCTAACATTGTAAAATACTGGCACATAAAATTCCCTTTCTTATTATCTGCGCAAAATTCCTCAGACTGGATTCGCATAACTTGATTGTGAATTTATAATTACATACAAATAAAATTATGATAATGAAAACTTATGATTGGAAACAAAGAATTGCTTACAAACTTAAATGAACTTATTTACATAGAGCCGGAGTATTTCTTAACACTCACTCACACCACATCCTAAAGCATCCAATGCTAAGCTTTTTGTTGATCCACTTACCGGCTGAATTTCTTGAGGATTTTTTCTTAATCTTGCCGTTAGTCCCTAGCTAAGCAATATGATCTTATTTTACAACATCGGTTGGTAAAGCATCAATAATTTTTATGTGGTTATGGTTGTGATATGTTATCTTCGTGTGCAAAATTATTTCTTACTCCGTAGGGCAATTTTCTTATTTATTTTATTTTAAGCGTAAATTTCGAAAAAGACAACCTGCACTTTTCACTATCCTTCTTTTTCGTTACGTTTTTATAAGGTCGCTGCACCAACTTCGTCTATTGCCAGAAAAGAAGCTGCTCACTTTAAAAAGCGTTTCTTTTTTTTTTTTTTGACTTCAAGTAATCTTAACAAATAATTACATAAATATTTGTTGCTACCTTGAAATTATCATTAAACATAATCTTGTTTGTGCAATTTTTCTTTTCTTTTCTACTTATTGTATTTCGGATCCATGTGAAAATTCTCACCTAACTAATCCTTACACAATCGCTGAGACAATTCATTTTTTCCTTAATTATCATATTTGTTCGAAAATTCCATTTTTAACTACTTTTTGAATTGTAAACATGCCGCGGCAACACTTACAAACGTTATTATTATTATGTGTGTGTGTGTTATGATATATTAAATAATTACAAAACTCAACCATTCGAATTTTTTTTGATTTCAAACGATTTATTAAATAATGCGAGCCATTACGCATTTTATTTTGCAGAACGGTGTAGAAATACTATTATGGACGATTACACAAGAATAAGAAACCGATAATTAAAATGACAGTGGAAGACATTGATATTTATGACCTCAGCGCACTTGCAGTGTAAAATTTAATAATTCTTAGTAAATTACGAATTAAAACAATGTTTTTCAATATAATGCTCAACATTTGCAAAAATGAATAGTGGTAGTAAGCATAGCACGTATTGAAGATTTGACCTTAGAATAAAGACGTGTTTCGGTGACCAAGTGGCAGTTAACTAAATGACCGGAATATCTATGAAACTGTTTCATTATTTGGTAATTGACCATTGCTTGTGCTTATAATCAGAGGTTTAAGAAGAATCCCAAGCGGCAGAGTATCACAGGACGGAATATTGCTTGTTTGTCTTCAAGCATAAATAATTATGAATATCATGTTCTATCCCCGGACAAATCGATATTTTGGAGTTTTGCCTACATTGCATGTATTTTACGTCTCGAAATCAGTTGATTTGGAAAATTATTGGTTTCGTTTTGCCTCACACCACCACCCTACCTTGGAACTCTTACAAGCACTGCCTGCAAGTCGCTCTTCCAGTGTAGAATTTCCACCTAATAATTCCTTCGGATATGCGAAACGTATGCAATGGATTTGGCCGGTCAATTATTTACATGGTTAAATAAAACAAGTCAGAAAATTATGTTTGGCTCTGGTCGAATCTTCTCTTATCAGCCTCGTTATCTGTACAAAAATGCGATTGACATCAAATTTCCATACTTCATAACACTCATTTCTTGAAGATGGCATAAAATTGCCAATGGAACTTATAAATGAGTGTTATTCGAGTTTGTGAGTAGTGAATAAGAAAGCCACTTTTATACCGACTTCACAAAGACAGGCTTATACTGCTTTTGGCAAAACGTTTGCAACATCTGCAAGGAAGTTTCAGAGGTCTCATGAAGTGTATACACACTTAATGCACATCAAATCGATTTAAGCATGTCCGTCTGTCCTATCCCTGTTACGAAAATAAAAAATTTGTCCTGTAAAACACTAAATACCTTTTAATAAATTTAGGATATCAAATGTCTTTTGCAAATTCATCACCTCTCTCTGGCATCCATAATGCTCGGAATGACTCGAATTGTTTCTCCTGGCAATTATTGACTGGTGGGCTATTTATTGGACGTTAACCCTCTGTAACTATTTACACTTTAAAACTTAATTAAAATTTTAATGGATTTTCAAGTTACTTAAGTTACTCAAGTTACTAATGTCAAAACTGGTAATATCACCAAGGCATGGTAAGATATGATAGAATTTTCGGGTGTCAAAGAAAAACACATAACTTTAAATGTTATAAAATGATTAACAATTACTGCAATAATTAATATGTTTCAGCAAATTGATACGTGTTTTTTAACTGAAGCTAACAACAGTTCTCTAATACGTAATGTAAGAAATTCGAAGGTTACTTATAAAAAGAAATCTGAAATCAAGTTATTAAAAAATATTTCGAGTGTAAAAAGGTCAACAAACAAACAACATAGGGTATTAATATGCAAATTGAACTCACCTCATTTATTGTTTTATGCGCACAATTGCAGTGCATATGTAGTTCTGAAAGAAAGAAAAAACAGGTGAAAACATTTTTTACAAAAAACAAGAGAAAAGTATATGTAAGTAAATGTTATTAGCAAACAAGAGAACTGTATTCACCTTGAAACCAGGATTGCGTATCTATAGCCATAAACGAACGTGCGAAATTCAGAGAATTTTTATTAAGCGTAAGCGTACCGTACGTACATGCATGATTTTAACTATGTTAAATAGTTGCGGTCAGGATATGGGTGGATTTGGAGGCATACTCCGCCCAAATTAGAAAACACATGGTGCTTCTGTGGACACCTCACGAAACTGTATGAAAACACCTTTCAAACAAGCTAAACAAATTCAAATTCTGTTTTTAAACTATTCGAGTAACTATCGTTTAACCGTTATGGTGTGGTATTATGTGCATCACAGCACATCAGCAGCACATCAGCAGAAATCGCATTGGTTTCAGTGCAACCTAAGGCTAAGTGACGAAACTTTTCGACATACCATAATAATTACAGTCAATTGTTTTATAGCATTATTACAAATAATTGCATTGATCAAAGCGCGGGACATTTCCTCCGATTATAACATCACGGGTATTAGAGACCGTATTAAAGATTCTATGAAGTGGATTATTAAGCAATATAAGGTTCTGTACCGACTTAGCTGTCCTTGGAAACTCTCACATTCGTAAATTTTGAAATAGATATGTGCTTGGTCGAAGGACGTATATAAATTTTAGATATGGACGTAATCCCCGTTCAACTATATCCGCGCTCTATTAACCTAAATTTCATCGCAGGTATTGGTCCCCCAACGTCCTCTAAAAGATAAGTGCAAAGGTTATCGAGACATGACAACTGATATGCCCACAATAAATATGTTGGATATGTTTCTAATTCATTTGAAGTGTTTTTATATAAAGAACATTTAGTTAATGCCTTTCGAAAGTCTTAAGAAATTAAATGAAGAAAAACAAAGCATCGAGTGTGATGAGTGTTTTTCTCTGGCCGCATGATTCTCACTATGACAATAATAAAATAAAATTTTATGATAATTGCTCTAGAAAAATAATAAAGATATGCCATTCATTGTTGCAAATAAAAAGTACCAATTAAATTTCTGGTCTTTAAATAACATGTAAATAATGTAAGTCGCAAGTCATGTGAAAACCAATCATGAAAAAATTATAATTGGCTCATTATCTAAACAAATTAATAATCTGGTTTCAGTTTCCAAATAAATAGGAACGTAAAGCTAACCAGTTAAAATTTATAGTTTACAAAGTCAGTGTGGTCATTTGGAAGGCTATGTAAGAATAAAATCTGAATATGTCACGAAATCAATGTTTTCATTCTAACTTTTATAAGTGGATGAAAAGTCCAGCAAATTACTAGAACTATTACGCTATATATATACAACCGTTGTAAGACTTCCTTATTCCCTCTTTTTAACACTAAAAACAGCTTTGGGGTTAAGATTTTTTTAATTAACACAATTTGTTAGCAACAAGGTTATTCGTCTCCCTTTAATTTAACCGCGTTTCTGGTTAAGTGAGCATTTAATTTTTTACTTGATTCAAAGACATTGACTAACCTACTCATATCTTTAACTACTACTGCAGCGAGTAGGCAAAACAATATGAACATTAAGTAATACTGTACTTTCTTGTTGGATATTAGCACAAGTGCTTTTATGTAAATAATGCGACGCGTAAGTATGGCACAGTTTACGTACCAAGTCTTGTAGGTTATATTTCAGTTATATTTCTGCGACGGTCAAAACGACCGATCGGTGAAATAAGTGATCTTTCAGACCACGACTGAAGGCAAACCGTTGGCGCTCGATTAATTGGAGCGTCTGTGACGAAAACAGTATATATCGAACATGATAAAACATCATCGGCGTAGAGGAGTAAAGTTAACTGACACCGGCCGACGAACGTTAAAAAGGTTTGCGGCGGGACAATGTAAAACTAACGCGATAAAAACTCACTTGAGTAATACTGTTCGGAAAAAAACGGTACGGTTACTGCTCCACAAAACTAACATTCTTGAAGGGATTGCAATCGCGAAACTCTTTGTAACGGGAGTCAACGCTACGCCGAGAAAGGAATGGTGCAACGATCGTAAAATCAAAGTTCTTAGTGCGGTTAGTATATTGCTGCAAACACTGCCATATTCCAAAAAGATAATGCGCCTAGCCTATATACACAGTCAGAAAGATTCAGTCTTGGTTTGACGAGCATCAAAATTTCATCAAACATCTTCCTCGTCCAGCATAATCGCCAGACCTCAGCAAAATTGACAGTCGTGGAGATTTTTAGAGCAGAGATTGAGGTGAGCGCTTGCGTTTCCGACATCATTGAAGCAATTGACGGATGTTTTAGTACGAGGGTGGGACAACATTCCATTCGGAACTATGCAGATTCTCTAGATCATCTTTTTACTGGCCCATGCCCCTAACATTTCAGCTTCAGGATTTTTACGAATCGCCCCACCTTCACTATAGTGTTATGAGGTATTCGCTAAAAATCAGGCGTCTGATTCTACAGATAACCTAGCTTTCGTATGGGATATAATGGGACGCGTCACTTGTCGCTTGGCAAAATCGACATGAAGCGGCGTCAGAGAACCCTACGTTTTTCAAATACTCCTTCGCTCCTTTTTAAGTTCAGAAGCTTATGTGCTATATCAGAAAATTTTATACGTTTTATTTTTGCGTCCGTTGCGATACCAACCTATTATTATGATATTTTGGTATGTAGCAGAAAGGTTTCGAACCTGTCACGGTCGTTCGAGGAGCTCTGTAAGCTGAACCATCAACCCTTTAAATGTCATGTAAAACATGAAAGTTGTCTCTAATGAATCATTACTTTCTCCTAAGTCCTCTGTACTATGTGCTCTATTGTCTATAACTGGAAATATGTTTTAACAAAGATTCAACGATTAAATTTCTAAAAACAACCAAAAAAATTACCAGTGGGTTTATACTAGGTCAAGGGAATACGGTTGACTCTCTTTCTTTAATGATCAGACCAGCTGAAGCGGTATTTGGTTATCATAGTTTCACTACGGTTATCTCAAAACGTCTATTTTTTAAAAAAGGGTTTAATAGTAACCTATTTCTAATTAATTGAAAAACGAATTCTCGAAGGAAAGGCGAGCGTCAACACAGAAACACCCACAATGGTTTTTCAGTGTAACAAATCAGAATAAGATGAACTCATTGAAAAAAAGTTGTAAAGAACCGTTAGTGCCGATGCGCACTACATAAAACAACTTCAATTCATTTTGTTCTACATATATATATCCTCGCTGAAGGTTAAAACAACAAGATACGCAAGTTTTTACTCTAATTTCTACATAATTTAAATAAACAAAGAACAATATACTTTTTCTTATTAGAAATTAAAAGCTAAAAATAAATCTTTTCGAATACCAACAACGAGAAAATCATTAGAGTAAATGATTATAAATAAATCTTGGGAGAAAGAAAAATACATAATCATAAATAAGTATAAAACTTGTAGAACCAGTAGACATTGGCCAACATCAGCGAACATAAGTAAAAAAGAAAGAAAGAAAAAAATGTGCGCTCATAGAGCACAATCTGACACTTATTACTTGCTGATGTATCCAATTTCCACAATAGTATTAAAACTTTTGATTTTTTTAAACCGTGAATATTCTCTCTAAGACAAATGTGCCAAAAATATTCTTTCTCCCTAATATCTACAAGCAAAGTATTTGAATAACACAAACTTACTACGTTATAAGGGAACTTTGTAAACCTAACGGACTATGAAGTATAACATGGTCTTTAAGTGCAGACATAACTTGTTGCCGGACTTAGCGGATTTCTGACAACTTGAGCTTGACTACCATAGAAGAAGAAAATTGTAGATATATTTTAAACAGTGCATTTTAAAAAGAATAATAAACAATAATAATATTAAATAATAAATAATAACAGTAATAGTTATAATAATGATAATAACACTTGAGTCTAAAGTAGAAGCTTTAAATAAAATAATCCACATTTGAGCGAAATGGTAATTGCACAGAATAATGTCCAGTTTAGACGTTATTCCCTATTCCACCTAATAATGAAGTCGCCTTTTACTAGGCATTTTAAGTATTTGGAAAGCTTAATGTGCCGCCTTAACAATACATCTCTATACCCCTGGCAACCTCTCCCACTAAATAAGTAAACGTGCAATTATAATTATATTAGCAAAGAACATGAACAATTACGCTAAAGATAGACCAACAAATATTGAAAGACGAGTAGTTGTTTGGTTTGGTTGAGAGAGTAGAGTATGATAATGAAAAAAACTTAAAACGCTCTTACAGAAGAGCACACAACTTAAACCACCTCCTCTCTCCCCCTCCCGCCTCTCCCTCAATCATTGTTAAGTTTGCTTATTTGGTTAACAACTAACTTTCGTAGTCAAAGTTTAATGTTACGCTTTTCTTAAGAACGCTTCATTTAGTTTCTTCAGTTGAAGTATTGTTTGTTTCAACACTTAACCAGCAAGAACAGGTGTTTGCAAATGTTATGAATTAAAGGAATTTCTCCACCCCATTTTGTTCCAGCTTCTTTACATAGCCTTAAGACTCAAGCAATCGGTGTAGCAACAACTTTCAATATAACAATAGACGACGCGTGGGAATTTTTTTGTAAAGTTTATATTTGTTTACCTTTGTATCTGCAGTCTGTGTCCCTGTCTATTAATATTTTTATAGTTCTCTTCACATTGTCTTCTTTTTTTTTCAACGCTTTAGTCATTTTTTAACGATAGCGTTGAAGTTCGAGCGATTATAATGATTTACTAGCAACCGAATTGCAACATAAACAACAAAAGTAAAATTGAAAAAAAAAGGTTTTAAAAAGCCCTCCCTAAGAAAAAATAAACAGCTATTAATAACCTTTTTCTCTTATTTTGTATAATCGTCATGTCGTAGCACGGTCGTATAGACAATGAAACGGGCGGGCAGTGTTTTACACAAATTCTTAAACGGCAAAAATATCAAAAAGGAAAAAACAGAAAATCTTATGCTGAACCATATTATAAAATGCAGTTATTTACTAACCATCGTGCTATGGACATAGACAACCAGTCGCAGTCATTTCTTTACTTATTCACTCATTCATTCATTCATTCATTCCGTATTGGTAGAGATAGTCAATCAATTTTATATACTCTTCTGGAAAGATTTTTATTTCCCTCTTCTTTTAGCAATTTTCGAAACTATTGTCATCTCATAGCCGTCTCAAAAATTAAAGCTTTAAGCTCCAGTAAAGTAAATGGTGGCAAAATTCTTGTGGTTTCCCTTTTTTAATATTCATACTTCTAATTATTTATTATTTCATACTTCTCATTATTTACTTCAAGAATTTTTCAACGTTGTGCGGTGTTTTATACGGCAAAAGTTCTAAACGATTATCTAATATTTGGCCTTGCGTCCATTTTAAAACGTAAAAGATGGAAGCAAAACCATTCAATCGACCAGCCACTTGACACGCCTCACAATTATGGATACACTTTACCTTTTTGCGGTTATACCCACCACTGTTATGTTTCCAACATCCAAAAGAAGGGTTCAGAGACCCTACAAAGTATATATTTGCTTGATCAACGTGAAATTCTGAATTGATTAATATATGTCGGTCGACCCGTATATATATGAAAATGGAGAAATCCATTTCAAATTTAATAGAAATTTCAGAAGTTTTTGCACGAAGCTTGGTTGGAAAATAAGCCCAATTGGTCAAAGCACAAGCCCGCAGTGGAACGTAAGCTGAATGCAACTCCGTTTTCCTAAAGAAAAATTTGCCGAATTATAAAAGGTAGTAAGATGAAATTTTGCGCATTTACTTTACGAAAAACTCTACTATTTATGTGCAAAAATGGAAAATATCGGCCACGCCCACACAAACCTACGAGCGATTAAGCTTTCTTCTTTTTCCTTTTTGAGATTTTTTTATTATCACAATGTAAATTAATCACAATGTAAAAGGGAGCGAATTTTAAAACTATTTTGCACATTCCTCAAATGACGGTATATTGCCGGCCTAAAAAAGGGTTAATTCCAAAATAAATATGATGGACACCACGATCTGGCGAATAAATTTTTTCTTAATAATACCAGCGATATGGGTATCAAATAAGAAGACTTGGAGAGTAGAATGCCCCAAGCTAAGTGTGTTAATTCGAAATTAATTATGGTGGACGTCACGATTAGGTAGATTAATTCTTCTTAACTATACCTTCTAATGAAGTAAAAAGTGCAAGATCAATTTTGTCCCATTCATTTTTTTATGACAATAAATAAAAGCATGGGGCCCCAAAGATATTAATGGCGGTCGATATGCGGATTTAAATTATATATATGAAGCAAACGGTATCAAGATGAATATAATTTTTAATTCTTCTTTCATCCAAAACTCAAGCTAAACACTCAGGGTAAGCGAGCTGCCTCCATTGACGCCCTAAAAGAAACATTGAAAAAGAAACCGCAGATTCAAAAAAGTATCGGCAAAACGTACATCTCCTTGAGCTGCACATTTGCGTAAACGTATTGTTGTAAATAGAGTTTATTCCAAGAGAAATTGTAGTTGAGCATTGAAGAGAAGAATAAAATTTGGACATTTTTAATATCACAAATACGTTGTGTCTCCCGTATAACAAGGTACTTGCATATTACGAACTCGACGGTACAAAATGTGCGATTATTATAACACGGCTTTGATATTACACGATTTCAAATGGCCGAATATGTATTCCGTTAGATTTTTTTTCTATTGTTTTTTGCTTTTTTGATGACGAAATAACAATTACTAGGGCAGGGAACTTTCAACCAACTGTAGCTGTAATGTTTGGTGAAAATTAAAGTGAATATACTACTGTGTCCAAAAATAGGAATCATTTCATTTTTTATTTTTTAAATCTATTTATTATTCCAAACTTATTTCGTTGCCTTTACGGTAATCCCCAAATTCAATAAATATGCCTTATTAACCGTCTGGCCCGGCGGAAGGAGTTCATAGTGCATTTGACCACGAAAATCTAAGAAAACTGTTAACACCACCTTGAAAATGACTCTGCCATAAAAATCCTTCTCGGTATGCATAAGCTGCAAGCAGTCCCTTTCATTTCCTGCGTCAATACGATCTTATATTGTGCACACATTGTATTCATTGCATACAGCTCCTGCGGATAGTCGATAACCATTACAAAAAACTGTCGTTAACAGTCGTAATATTCTATTAACTTTTTGCATTTCTACCTCTTCTTAATGAAATTGAGAAAATGTATAAAAATTATTAGAACTAAGCTTTGTTACAATCTAAATTTTAAAAAAATTGAAACGTTAACAAAAATTTCAACAACTTCAAAAACGGTGACGCCCTAGTTTCGTAATAATATTGAAAAAAACCACCTCTGCCGAACGTACTCCAAATCCCAAAAATGACATAGGTAGTTTATAAGTTACTTAAGAGACGAGCAACTAGCTTAGAAAGACTAGCAACTTTGACGGGCTAGAAATAAAAAATGTGTTCAGTTTAAATAATAGTTGACTAACGAATTGTAGCCTTGTTTTTTTTGGAGATGCCTGTTGCGCTTGCATAGTCTTATGAGCTTCAAGACGGAAGGAATTACTTCTAACCTAATTTGGTTGCAAAGGAACAAACATAAACGCAAACCTTAATTGTTCACACAGAGTGGATTTTTGTGAATCATAGCAGGATTCGAAACATTTTTGCCCTTGCTTTAACTAAAAAAATATTATGTGAGCGAGTAGAAGAGGAAATGACTTAAAATATAATGACATCTTTCCTTTATCCCATTCTTTGACATTGAGGTTTTTCCTTCACTCTTTGTGTTGAACAATTTACGCGAGTGTACGCAGAGCAAACGCATTGCTTTATAAATACATTTACGTTAAAACAACTCTTTTTTTCGTTTCTTGAGACGAAAGCTAATTTGCTTAACAAGTTTCTTTTCTTCGCTGCCGCCTCATAAATACTCATCATCATGATTTGATGATGAGGACGTTCATGGGGTTGACAATGGTTCACATTGAAAACAATGTTGTCGCGGTGCTGCAGCGATGAAGACAGTATTTTTGTTGTTTTCGTTCTACTTCTTCTTTGTTTTCTTTCTTCCATTTCTTATAATGACTCATAAGTGATGTTTTTTATTTATATGATATCTTTATGATTTTGTCCATGTTCTGTTTTTTCGCTGTTTGTTATGTTTGGCACGATCTTACCAAAAGTATGGATCGACCTTGATTAGCCGCAATGATTGTTTTTCGTCGGAATGCAACTCTGCTACAAATTTGTCAGTTTTCAGTTTTCGTATCAGAAATTACTCCGAAATATGCTGTCGCGCAACTTCGTCGTAACCAACTATATGATAGTCGGTATTAGCAAATGTTATACGACATTAACGCAATTTATTCGGAGTGCTAGAAATATATGATAATGTACAATATTAGGAATAAAAAATAAAGTAAAAGAAGTGAACCTAATATGAGCTGTGGGAACGAACTCAAAACTGCCTCCAGTTTTGAAAATGTTTCTCTTCATAGAGATAACCCCTTTCGTCCAAATAATCTCGTATACTTGAGAGGAGAAAAAACAAACTGCACACTAAAATGTAAAATGAATAAAATAGCTGTTGAGAAGAATTAGGACTAACGCTATTGAGCACGCCATTATTTTCAATTTTCGAACTCGAAAAAAATGGTTATAAGACGAGGCAGTGTTTCAAAAGTTTTTGGTGACTTCTTTTTATATAAAAAAGCCTTTAAAGTTCTACAAAAAACTTTTTTCTAACAAAGACCATGTTGCCATAGGCCATTATCGACAATACCGCTAATAAGCGCAATCTTTACTTGTGGTCAAACATCTTATTGATGCGGAAGTGAAGCACACACTTCAATCAGTCTGGTCACTTGTTGCAAACATAGGTGAAAAGTTTGGACGATCTACAAAAATTGTTCGGACGTTTTTGTGTCTTGTTTCCGTTGTTCTCTTGCACAATCACATATATCAAATAAAATAGCCACCGATTCACGACGTAACCTCAAAAGACATTCTTGAAGACGAATACCAAGTGCGATCAATATAATTTTATTTATGAATCTATTCACTCAGAAGAAGAAAAAAAAGAAATCATCAAAATCATTTGATTGCTGTTTATCCCCTATGCCGAGTAAAACTTGGTCGAATTCGTTAACTGTGGAAGAAGAGCTACTTCATAGCAGCGTGTATCTATTTTACACCAATGTTTAAACTTATTTCTAAAGCAACAGCGGTTTGTTATTAGATATATAACCGATTCTTATGCAAATATATTCCATGACGAGAAAGAACAATGATAAAGTAAATTGTAGGGTTTCCAGAGATAGTTTTTGTGCAAATTTGTCAACTAGACTAACTAAGAGCTTGCTCCAATTCATTTTCTTCCCTCTGGCATATTGAATAAAAATACAAAATATATGGAAAGTGGGTGATTTCCTAGGCATTGACATTTATTACGCTTTCCACTTTAATAGAATGTTGTAAAATTATCAAAAAAAAAACTATATATATATATACATATAAATATATATATATATATGTTTCCGAGAATATAAGGTATGAAACCAGCCTGCAATAGTTTTGTTCACTCTTTGAAAAGTTCTCCAATAAAAGAACATAAAATAAACCAAATCTTTTGATTTCGTTATAAAAATTCGGGTCTACGTCACCAAACAAGGAATAAAGCACAACAAAAAAAGGAAGCGAAATTATATTAGGCTTAAAACGAATTCTTTAGAATTGACTGCTTGCTAAAGTCATGGCTTGTGGAATTTTTAGAATATTAACTTAGTAGGTAAGCGTCGGAATGGAGTTCATCTTCAAGGTGTAAGATTGCAGATAGTTATGTCGAAAATAACTCCTGCAAAATTTACACAACTTATTCCAAGATGACTACTTTACATAACCTAGTCAAAGATGACGTGCGATAGCATAAAAGGAATATACCCTTTTGGTTTAGCTAAGGCAAACATAAGCCATTGAGTGCAAAGTTTACAATTAAACTTGGAAAAGACAGCACAAACTGTTAAGATATTTAAGAAAGTTCCTTGCTGCCCTGTGATTAAGGTTCCAGCGTCTAATCGCTCTTCTTACCCCGAGAAAGTTCTGATCGAAATTTTTTACGTCATTAGTGACACACCATATTAGTCGCTCAACATTCCGTTTTCTAAAGATCAAAATTGTAAGCAATTTCTATGTGGCGGAACCAGCTAAGTGAAGCATGGTCTTAAATATATTGCTTTAAGAAAATGTTTTTTATATAAACAATTTCTTCGTATGCTTCGTCACAAACATTTTGCAAAGTTAATATAATCCCCATAACAGGTATAGATTATTTAAAACATAACTATAACCAAATGAACCGAATGAGGGAACGGTGAATCTGAACAGGAGAAGGAAGGCGAGAAGAAAAACCACAAACCTGACCAAGCGAAAATAAATGAAATGAAGTAAAAAAAGAAAAAACATGGAAAGAATTTCTTGCACACATGGGCAACCGGAAGTTTCAGAAAAACTACACAACACATGACATCGAATCACAGCGCAATATGGAAAGTGCATGTGTATGGCAAGAACAACAAAAAACAAATAAGAAAATTATACTCGGCTGTGACTGAATCTTTTACACTCAGCACCTTTATCTTAAAATTGAAAAAGGTGGACATTTTTGTCGTGTGTCTTTTGTAATTTAAAAGTAATGAGCAAAAAACCCAGAACGTGAGGCTTTCCTGAGTTTAGTGAAATTTCGATACTATATGCCCCCGTAGCCCTTACGTACATACTTTTGCCGTTTTTTCTGCTGTGAATTAATAATTATGAGTAAGGTAACCAATTTTTCTGCTTTTAAAAACAAAGAGAGCCTCTTCCATATCCAGAATTTTATGCTGGTCGAAAAAATATATTTACTTTATGAGCTTCCTCCAGGGTGTTGCAAACAGTTTGATTAAATGAATATACCTCCTTACTTTGGTGGTGGGTACAACAAAGCAGAAGGCAATAAACGCAGAACACATAGATACTGGACTTTTAAACACACATCCGTACCAATTGCGGGTTGAACGGTTTTCTGTGGAACGAAAAGAAAACGAACTAAACGAATACGATCAATGACGAAACATAACGATCAATGACTCAAGTATAGGATAACTATAAGCGTCAACTAAATGAACTGTAATGTCATAAAAGTTAGCGCGGAGAAGCTGGAAAAGTAGTACTGTTAAGAAATCGGTCAATTTATTAAAGCAAGTAAAAAAAAGTTGTAGAAACAGTTAAAGCTCTTATTGAATACAACCTCTTCCAGAGAATAGTAAAATCAAGGTACTAGGAAAATAGTTTATTTTGCCAAACAGCTAAGCGATCGGCCACCAACGCTTTAAAATTGTTTCTTCTAATTCCCTTTTTTTTTCTACAGCTGCACACACCCAATGTGTTGTTTAGACTTTAGTAGCAATTTTTTTTTGCTTGTGCAGAAACAAAATTGGATTTCTTCAGTCTAGGGAAAGTTGCCTGAATTTATCACAAAATAAAAGAAACTGCCATCTAATCGATATGCTTAACATATCTAACGTTTAAGAATTTATGATGAATGTTCGAAACGAAGCCGTAGGAACTGAAAAGCAAGCGAATTACAATTTGTTAGACAAACAAATGAAAAATCACCTCCAAACATGATTTAAACAAACACATACATACACTTATGCAGCAATATAAACACACTTACGTATTCGCAAGCCTGTTTGAACATATATGCATATTCCTGGTAAGTGGGTGGATGTGTGGTATTGATGCCATTTGGCATATGATTTTTTGATTTTTCCAGTACAATAAGTTAAAGTGAAATTATTTTCATTTTGCGAACATAAATATTTTTCTGAATAAACACAAAAAAAACTCTTTCAATTATTATAATAATTGGTAGAGACAGATATCCGACAATTAATAAAATTTTCTCTTTTTGTTGACTCTAAAAAAAAGAAAATTAAATATTTTTAAAAGTTATATAGCTTGCTTTCAACTCTTCCGTTTTCTAAGTATTTTTATACACACCACAACAGAATGGGGGTAATATTCGTTTTGTCAAAATAAGCGGCGATGTTTGTTGTTATTTGTAGAAAATACTCTTTTTTCAAATGTAAGAGACCATGTTTGTTGTTACTTTTCGCGCTATTCAGAAACTCTTTAAAATCAAACAAACGTGACAAACGTACTTCTGATCGCAAAAATTAAAGAAAAGCGATAAATTCCGCAGAAAAACTGGTCCCACAAATTTGATATTCAAAATGAGCCGAATAAGCGAAAGAACACGTCCACAGCATAATGTAAGCTTAAAATATACCGACTTTCTAGGTTTTTTCACACATTCCACATAATCTATAACCGACACTATAAAAGGTTCCACGTATATTTACGAAAATTAGTCAGAAAGTTTAGCTTTCTTTGCATGTTTTTTTAGTCTTTTTAAGATAGATGGGAGCTAAATAGATTTCTCTACCTTGTTTTATTTTATTTTTGTACCTAAGAGACAATCTCTGCTCAACAATCGCGATAACCCTCATTATTCTCTTTACTTCTGGCGCAGCTGTTTGACAAGGATTAGAGAACTTAAGTTGATCGAGGTTTACTGTGAATTTTATTAACAACTTTTGGCTTTAAACGTTGGCCCGGCGTGACTACGTCATAATTACAGTGTCAAGCACAGATTCAACTATGAATGCATTAACTACTACTGTATTAACATTGAACTAGATAGATCATTGAATTGAATAAAAAGACCGCTAGAGTTGCTGACATCAAACTTGCTTTTCAATAATGGCTCGTTAAACGATTCAATGTGGTGTCCACAGAATGATACTATGAGTCCTTTTCACGTCGTCGTGCACTCAAGCACTCTTGTGTTGTCTAACACGAAGACAAACCTGCTTTTATATGACTGTGTTCGTGTAATGAAAATTTATCGGTAATTTCTAAAACGTGATCTCTTTATATAAATTTTCTAGTGTTAAAACCATAATATTTTCTATGCTTAAAGAATTGATGAAAGAAATAACATAAAATTTTTAGATACGAATTCTAATGTCACAGTTGTTCGTCTTACATTTGATCAATTTCAATTCCTTTCAAAGTGACTTTGTCAGCAAGAGATATTATCTTAATTACCGTCTTTGTCGCGCGTGTTTGGATAGAATCCATAGCTAACTGGCTCCGTGCCCGAGGCATTTCAAGCTTTTAATTTTATGCATCATTGTTGGATCTTTGCTTAAATTTATTTGATTTAGCTAATTAATTACTTAGATAATTAATGAAATTTGAATGAACTGATTCTGATGGTGTGAATAATAAATGAACATCAGAAGAAGAATTAGTTTTAAAAAAGAAAGTTAATTGGTCGGGTAATACTTAAAGTAAACATCTACTGACTGACAAATAATACAAAATATAATAATAATATAATACAAATAATAAAAAATAAATTGATATCATAAACAGCTAACACACAAGTTTGATCCAGCATTTAGGGAATTGGATATACGCAGACGAGCTAATAAAACTGTTTCGCAACGTATAGACTCCAATCAAGAGTTCCTTCTATTTTGCTTTCAATACAATTTAATTACCCATGTTGCAAATACTAAGTTTGCAAAAGTCAAATCGTTACATCGTTACGGAGTCTAAATAGATCACATTGTGCGAGTGCTTCACATTTAAATTATACTTATGTAATTAAACTTGTAAACGTCTTACAACGATTGTAAAGAAAGAAAAAAGCCTGTTGTAAATATAGTCGTTACCAATATGTACTTATAGATTATTCAAAGCAATTAATCGTTGCTTAAAGAGTTGTTAACTTTCTAAAACTTATTGAAAGATTATTCCAGCAACGAGAGCAGAGTACAACGAGTGACTTATCTACGACTGAGGCCGTTATGAAGGGAACGAGTATTTGGGAGCTCCTAGTAGATCTGTTAAATTGAAACCGCCTGCAAAGGAACAGGGTTGATAGAAACTTAATAATTTTAAGAGGATAAATGGGCAGTCCAAATTTTAAATAGTCTTGAAACGAGAATTTTAAGAATTTCGGACATAAGAGAACACACGATCTCTCAGACGGATATTATAGACAAACCACACGACCTTATGAATGGCCGATTTTAGTTCAGCAAGATTATGTAGAGAACCTCCGGTGACTACTTCAATTAATGTGTGTCTTTAAAACAGTGTGAGCGAGCCTAAGTTTCATGCGTACTACATTAAGACTGATATACTTTTGGAGTTATTAAAAAGTACACAAGCGACGTCTTTGACTAGTGTTTGCACGTTTTTCATAATGCATAAAGATTAAATATAGATACTTGGCCAGATCTATAAAATGTATAATAGCTCAAGGAAAGAGTCCAGAGCATCTTTTGCATTAGGTGACCGTAACAACACATAGTCGTAGCAACACTAATCCTGTCAAGCTACACTGTAGCAAATGTCGAAGATGTTAATGTACCTAAAAGTAACTGCGTTTCCAAAAATGAGTTAAAATACAGAAAAAATTCGACATATTTTACAACATCACTTCGACTAAGCCGCTTCACGGGTTTTAAACAAAATTTCTAGCGTTCGTGGTGAAAATGTTTTAACAAAACCAATAATACTCTCTAACTATTTCAATGCTAAAAAGGAGTCGCGCCTTGATCCGTTAATTAAGACAATGATGAAATACAGAGCTAAACGCAGTGAATATGCAAAAATTAAACTACAGAAACTAAGAAAATTATATTCAGTCCTGACCGCATCTTTTGTACTCCTCACAGTGGTCCCAAAAAAAATTTTAAAAAAGAACTAAATTTTCACACTCCGTTGTACTGGGTGTGCGCGGGTGATTTTTTTTCACAATAAAAATTTATATCGTGTGTGTATTGTACTTTATGTGCAAAATACATGAAAAGCAAATCTGTTCAGGATAGTTTTCAAATTCTTTTGCGAATTTGTAAACGATATCTTCATTTTTGCAAAACGGAGAATGTTTCCACAGGTACCACATTGTTGGACAGACTGTCAGATGGTCAGGCAAGCGACTTGCCTTTCGAATTGTGTACTGGTCAAGAATGTGGTTACTTTACGGAATTTTTGAAGTCTGCTTCCGGGCGTTATAGGGGTATGGAAAAAGAATTAAATTTTGATACGCTATTCCATTAGGCAGACCTGGACAATTTTTCCCATTTTTGTTCAGGTATTAAGGCATCGTCCGTAGTATATGGTTACGAATTTTTGTGAATTTATATGTTTATAAATAATAAGCACAAAAACAATTCCTTTTGAGGAAAATTTTTAATGACTCGGAGAAAATGGAGTAAAATTTCAACACATTTTTTGTCACACTACTATTGTTTCACAAGACTCCTTCTAAAATCTGTTTTAAGGAAAGACGCATTGTCAGTAGAATTGCTTTTTAATGTGCAAATTTAAAACGTAATATACTAGAACTAAAAAAGGACTTGCAATATTTCGACAAGAAAGCCATCTTATGTTCTAAAGAGGTGACGTAACGGTTTTGCCAGAAAAGCTACAAAAGATGGCATATGTTCATTTAAATTACAAGGAAAATGAGTTTGAACACTATGGTTATCCGCCTAGTTGTCTCATTGTCCATCTGCACGTCTTTTGATATCGCAACTTTAGCACTGGATCTAGAAAATTGATAGGGTATATGTCTTATTATCATGGTCATGTCAACTCGAGAAGTCAGTCAAATCGTAAGTAAAATTGCGGCCTGATCATATTGCGGCCGAGATGGGAGACCCACGGGGGTTGGACGCAGTTTCAACATTCACAGTGCATTAATTTTGTTTCAGATTGACTCGGTTTGCGTCTTTGTTTTTGTCTTTTCTGCTTGTCTTACTTCTCGCAAAAATTTAAATACTTTTAATTTTTCCATTTTTAACCAGTCAAACTCTCATGCAGTTGTTATTGGTGGCAATTCAGTAAAGGTCACGCCAACACACTAAGTTTGATGCATAAATCTCAGTGTACGAACAAAAAAAACCAACTGCGAAACGATCAAAGTCAATGAAACAATCCGGTAGAACAACAAATTGTCTTGATTGACTTTAGAGTAGATATTCGAACAAAAATCTCAAAATGCATTTATTTTATATTTTACTGTATATAAAAGACCCTGACAGCAACTCACTGTGGTGACTGATGGTTATGTAGAATTGAAAACGACTTGAAATAATCCTTTCGTCCAACGATAAACTGCAAGCTCAACAAAGACCTTCATTAAATTAAAAAATATAAAAAACAAAATGGAAAAAAAATGTTAAAAACAAAATAATGGAAAAAATTATTAACGTGTCTTGTGTTAAATGCAAAACGAAATATACATATATTTCATTTAACAAGAAGTTTATTGAATTAAATAAAAATAAGTAAATGTAAAAGAAAATAAATTGCAATTGAAATAAAAAATGCTAAGGAAGCATGCGTGGCGTGCTAAGTATTGTTTGATTCGTCGATCGTTAGCGCCAGTGTGGATCATGGAACAAAGGAATTTAACCCAGATATGGTCAAACATTTTTTTCACTGTATGCGCACATATACACAAATACTGACCGGATGTACTCGCTCTTTGTGAGACCCAGGCATGGGAAAACAGTGATGTACGCGATTTTCATCTATCTGGCTACCAAATCATCTAAAATTTTATGTCACAGACAGACCTTCTGATTCGCAACATTCGCAACGATGTAGCGCTCTAGTGCCAGCAACAATGTTGCAACCACGATCCCGAATTTACCTAGCTATGGTTAAAGTTCACTATCCGGACGCATTCCGGATTTATATGTGCAAGCCTAAACGCGGGTAGGGTAGTTTCCTCTAATGGCTTTGACACCTTATCCAACTCAATATCTCCAATTTTGCAAAATTACTGCGAAGACAAAATCATGATTACCGGCGACTTCAATGCCCACAATAAAAATTGGTTGCGCTATTTAACACATACGACTCCGCAAGCACGCGACGCCGAGATTATGTCACTTGAGAATTGCTTAAAGGAACTTATAAATGAACCAGCGCATATTCCAAGCGTTGATGGGTTGCAACAAAATACGTTAGACATTCTTCTGACTGCATCCAAAATTCTTGTAGCTCTTGTTTTTCCTGAAAAGAATTGGAAAGCAATCTAGCGCATTGATTCCGATTCTTCTCAATAACCACCAAATAATATCCGACCCGCTTGATAAAGCTAATTTGTTGGCTAAAATGTTTATTTCAAATTCAAACTTACCATATAGCAATCAACCACTGCCGCCGCTTGCATGAATAGCATGTTCGATGCCTACATTATTCTTCGAACGAGGGCGGTTAAAAAGGTTCTTGTCAGAGCCCCAAGGCCAGATGGCATCTCAGCCACAGTTGAGAGAGTTCCTTGACTAGAACAGAAAATGAAAGTGTCGAAAGACGCAGCCAAGGGCTTAGATTTTTTAAAGCGGCTCAAAAAAAACTTCACTGTAGCCGATATCCGTAGAATTTACAGCGCCTATATCCAGCGGAAGGTTCGAGTGCTACGAAAGTGTATCCAGAACTCAAGATACCCTTAAGCATGGGCAAGACGTGGAGTGAGTTACGCCTATGTACAGACACATATAGGGCAGGTACTCTACAGAAGTAAAAGGGACATGTCCACCAATTAAATCCTTAAAGAGGACTACACGCCTTTCCCAGCGCCTTCAAGTTACCTGTACACCGCGCAACATACTACCGTGATTCATCGTTTTTTAACTGTGTTGCCCACATTTGGAACAACCTACCAATGGTGGTCTTTCCCTGCCTTCCCACACCTCCTATAAACATTCCTGGTCATCACCGTATCAACACGTATAGGGAACACCCCCTAAAATAAAGTAAAATACTTGTACAAGGTGGAAAAGAATTTGAACTGTATTCAATTTTTATTGAAGCCATTCAATCTGCGTAAAGCTTCTTTCAAAAAGATACGAAAGCATCTGTGTGGATAGATGATGCCATGTCTCGATTTTGAAGACGTTGAACAGAGATTGCTTAAAATACTAAACGGGCAGTACACGATGCAGCCACATTGAAAGAAATATTCAGTTTTACTTAGAAAAACAGTTTTTGGCAAATGCTGGAGAGGTCCTACTAACTTGTCATAGAAAATTGTCGCATCACCAGTTTGTTTATGTTAGGCTATGGATAAGCAAGATTCGCCAGAGATTTCATAAAATCTATCGTTTGCAATATTTGGGCAACGCGTTTCCCTTTCCATTTCTACACAAAGCTTCATACCAATTGTATCACGAAGATGACCGGAAAGAGGCTGCCTTAGAAGAATTCAACGACAACGGATTCTTAACAAGAGCAGCAGTGTCAAAGATGAGAGTAAAAACTTCCACAATTGATTAACAAAGACCTAGCAAGCAATGTCAAGCTCGAAAACTGTGCCTAGTTCTAACAATGTTAAAAGTATTGAAGAGTTCAAGAGGTCCAGGTTTTATCAGTGTGAGTGAACACATATACGAAGAAGTACATGCCGAAATCCCACATGACAAGATTCAGAACTCTGTCTAAGATAAGTTACATCATTCCGAGGGGATGATAATGACATAAAATAGAGAGCGAAACCCAATTTTCTCTGTGAGCTGCCTTTCTTCGAGTAGTTAAACAGGGAGAACTTCCGTATGGCTCCGAAATAATTGAGAAACAGCAGTGCCGATCTTACGGTAGTTCATTCGTATAGCTATTACGCAAATTTTTTTTTCTGAAAAAAACACGTTCTATTTGAGCATGTTGACACAGATTGCTATTATTCGTCCACAAAAGCTTCGAAACAAAGATCCCTCATGATATCCACAAAGAAATCATGCTAGGTGGAAGCATTTTTCTTCACTTTAGCTTTTAATGAAATTTTAACACCAATGATTTGCCTTTTTCTCTAACTTTATGCACCAGTTAATTAAAAGCGTCTTACAGCGTGCTGTGAGTTCAGTGGATACGAGCTTGTCTTGGTTTCAAAATTAGATCCATCGTTGCATCATGTAAATATCCGAAGGATTAGCCTGTGGCGTAATAAGGCAGCTGAAAGTTAGTTTTTATTTTGGCATTCCGCCAAAGCGAATATGCCAAATTTTTTATACATGATAACCCACCCGAATTGCTTTCTTTTTACGTTGACAGAGTTGGATATTATGCTATATAACCGAAAGCCAATATCTTAGCGACCTTTATACCCGAACGTAAATATTTTATGCTCTCTTTATATGTTTTAATTACTTTAACTCAACACCTGTCTATTAGAAATTACCAATAACATCTAGATAACACATCATTTTAGACTTTTTTGTTTGAGTTACTTATTCATTCATTCAAATCTTTTATAAGCTCAATGCCGTGTTCTTGTTGACTGTGCCCTTTGTTTCAGCAAATGCCAAAATGTAAACATTTTATAAAATCACTTTGTCTTGCCTTTGCTGTCAGTCTTTTTGTTAAAATCTTTCTGTGTAAAAACTCCTCTGCTCATATAGAAAGCGTTATTTAATGTTTTTAATCTCTTTTTGTTTCCGTCAAAACTTTGAAAGTTTGTTTACATTTTCCAGTAATAAAATCAGGCAGCACCTTTGTATTAATTTAGGGATTAAATCAATATAAAAAAAGTTTACATATACACGCTCACGCACATACACAGACAGACCGAAACGAACAAGAGCAACCTCTTTACAAATAGTGGCACAACTCTGACAGTGCACAGTATCATCGTCATCTCATCTTCATTTTTATGACAGCGGCCAAAAAAAAATAAATAAAAAAAATAACAATAATAATAACAACAACATCACTTAATAAGACTAAAAGTTTTCTTTCATTTCATTCATTCAATATTAACCGCAATGGGCAGACAAGCAAGAGTTCAATGACCGCAGGAATTATTGATAGTCATGACGGTGTTGGCGTCCGTTAGTGTGATGATACTAATAATGATTTTTGGTCAGCATTTACAGTATACAACAACGAACAGTAAATCCGTAGCATTGGCCTCAGACTTACCACAAAATTTAAACATGATTATCATGAACGTTTTTTGAAAATCAAGCACAAAGTAAAAAACAAAATATTTAATTTCTTTAGTTTAAAACGCTCTGAATGCGTCGTCTCATATTATGTTCAGTTAGTTGGCCCCAGTTGTTTAACTGTTTCTTCTATCTGCAGTACCATTTCTGTTTCGAAATTTTTTAAATGTTTCAGTTATTCAATCATTCAATGCAGATAGCAAAAAGAAAGAAATTATATTCAGCTTAGCTATCTCTGATTGCTTCTGTTGTTTCTCCGGTTGTCAGTAGTTTGCATACTGTTCTCGCGCGTTTTATTTGATAATATTCTAAAGATTGAATGCGCCGCAACCTTTAATACCTTTTTGCATAACTGGAAGGTATCAATACTGCTTGAAACCATTAAGTGTGGATACATATAGTAAAATGCTGCAGAAGTGCTTTGTTTTAATACTTATAACCTTGCGTTCTTTTCATTTTTAAGGTGCTTGTAACTCATATATGCAAAAAATGTATGAAGATCTGATATATTTTTACGTAAAATTTGCGTAAGTTTAAAAGAACCCTTAAAAAATATCTCAATGTAGATAAAAAGATTCCATACCATACCATAATCCCAATAAGTAGCAAGAGATTATCGCATACACCACCATTTTTATTATTTACCAATTGTGCACCATCTTTAACAGCAAGGGCAGAGACACGAATTACGCAACCAAAGACAGCATTCAAATTTTGTATTCGTTGGGACCACGCAAGTTCTATCGCGCTAAAATATACTCGTTTTGTTTTTTCTGAAAAGTAATTATCTCTGAGACACAAAATGATGGCCGATGCTTTTGTTTTTAAAGTTTAAATTTCTTAAAAGGTAAAAATAGGCCCTTCGAAAGAACCATTTTAAGATGCAAAAAATCGCATTTATTCCCAAAAATTTGATTTAATACATTTTTCAACGTTATCTAATCAAGAATTTAGAATGAAAACCTATTACACTTGAAAAAGAATCTACGGGTTGATTCAAAATTTGTCTTCGAAGTAGTTTTTGATCGAAATAATGTTTCAAGTTCAATACCTTCTCCAAGAAAGGAACCCTCCTCTTACTTGGAATTAACAAGTTCCATCGATGTACAAATAGGTTGAGATTTCGTTCTTTCGATGAAATTTCTGGATGGACTTGATTATGCACAAAAAGAGAGTTCCTCTAAGTACTTTTCGTTTGACCCGACCCACGGAGTAATTTACGTTCTTGTCATTCATATATGGACTAAAAATTCTTAGAATTTCACATAGTTAGGCTCTCTGAGCCTACTACTAAAGTCATTATAAGTTTTGCAGATGTATTCACAATAGCTATTCAATACCAGCAGCCAAGACGTCTAATTTGGATGTGAAATATACGCTATAGTTAACATTTCACAACTCATTATAGAAATGAAAAAATTTTTAGCAAAATGAAATGCAACTTCATAAATTAGCGCCGGTTTTAGTCTTCTCATATATTAAAATATTTAGTCTTCCCATATATTAAAAAAAAAATAAATTAAAAATTTAAATGATTTTTTGATGTCGGTGCTTGCTCTATACGCATTCATCATTAACACTAAGACAAAACAAAATGTCAAACGAAAATTTTTTCTTCAACGATTTCGTTATTTAAACTCTGCTCGTTATTCATGATATATCAAATCTTTTGTCGTAAAACTGGATAAAATTTCAATGTCAACAAAACTTAGTTTATGCCAACACATTTTTAATTAAATTAACCTATAATTTATACAACTTGTGTACTCGACTGCAAAGATATCAAGATTTAGTTATTTATTTGCGAAACATAGTCTGAATACATATTCCCAAGTAGTATAAAGAGCCAATCTTTAAAATTGCCTGTTTCGAAGAATGTGTCCGTTAATTAAGTCGGCTCGGATAATGTAAATGCCACGATTCAAAAATTAATTCCCTATAGTTGTTTAGGCTATAACGTTGCTCCTAATAATAGGTTTAGCAAAATAACTTTTCTTGCCAGCGGGCCATAGACTAATACGAAAAGTGATGTTATTTGCTTATTTGTGCATGTCAATATCAAAATGCATTTATTATACAAAGACGCATCATGTACGTTATTTTAAGTGCTGTTTTTATGCATAACACTCAGTGTTGACCATACATTACTCCTCCGATTGAAAACAGTGTTAACCAGAAGGAATAATAATGTCTGGCGAAAACTCCCGGCTTTTCTTAGAAAACTCGATAAGGAATAAATCCCGTACTTGATGGATTCCGAAATTCTTCTAAATCAATCCTTTTTAACAAATTGTATCTTTAAAAGAAATATGGCCTTTAATCAAGAGCTGCGAACTGTGACTTAAATTTTTGCTTTGAAAAATTACAATGTTAAGGTAGAAAACCAGATAAAAGGAACTAGCCCGTAATTAGCTCAAAACTGTTCATGCTGTGTGAATTTGTGCTCCTTGACGATATAAAAATATGTACATGATGTATAGTCGACAGAGTGACCTAATCCATCTATCTCGTATTATATACGAGCTAGTGGTGGGTAACTCGTAACTTTTTTTTAAACCAAAGCATTAGCTCGTAAATATTGTTATCTCACTAGTATCATTTGCTTTAATAAATTTGGCTCGGTTAATATTTAATATTTAATTATTTTTTTAATTTCCATAAACATTATTTCAATAAATTATAACTTAATACATTCGACATATATATGGCGATAACAATGTTAATAACAAATGGTTATTTAATATTAATTAGTTCAATTTGTGAATTCTAAACGGTGTTTTTATTGATTTTCACACACAATGCCATCGTTCAACCAACCAATGAATTCCGTGCCTTAAGCAAATTAATTTTCCTGCTATAACTTTAAAATAAAAAACTGAAAAGTTGTAAAAACACGAAAATTATATACAGATGTGTTATTTGTTATTTTATTTTTTCTATCTGAATGTACAAAAAATTGTAAATCGTAATTGAAAAATTAAATGAATGTTATCGTTGCATTTTATCGATTGCATTTAATATGTAACTCTTTGGACAATTCCAAGGTAATAATATAGCAAAAAAAAAACATCAAATAACTCATCATGTACAGAACTGTAACTTTTCCTAAGAGAAAACTATCAATCGGTTTCCAGTCCTTCTGGCCGTAACAATGACCCGAAAACCAGCATCGAGAATCAGCGTCATATTCGGCAAGAACATTGAATTCTGTTGTATACGAGTTAATATTGAAAATCGGCCAACAACGCCCACAAGCAAAAACAATTCTCTTTTCAGAAGCAAAATAAAAGAGCCTTTTTTTATTGTATCATAAAGAATTCCGGACACTGCCGAGTACAATTTTCTTTCTTGCTTTATTCCAGATGTAACTAAAAAACACATATAAAGGTGCGCGATAAACATATTTGACATTTTGTGGAAGGATAAGACGTCTTATTTATTTTGCAGGATTGAATTTGACAAATTTCGAATCTACAAACGTTCCCTTTTATTCTTCTCAGGGAAACGGCGTGAATTTATGTTAATGGTAAGGTGTTTGAATTCTATTATTACCAAATTCATTAGCGTATTCTGCATTAGCGTATTTACCACAAATACTACAATATTGCGCGAATAGACAGATGGACAGACGAATAGACGGATATATTTAGGTGCATTCAAGATTTGAAGCTAGCCACGAATTTTTATACTTTATTTCCTTTTTGAAGCTTTTTCAATTTTGCCATTTTTGTGCACAAATGTTACAGCATCTCCCATAGAATAATTGTTCACATTTATTCACTATAGTTTATGAGTTTATGAGTTTAGAGTTTATGAGTATAAATAAGCACACAACCAATTTTTCATTCCCTTTGAAAAACAGAGGTGTTCTCAGTTTACGTGATGCTGTAGACGTGTCCTTCGAGCGATTCGCCCAATTTTTAGTACCCACCTGCGTGCTTAATTTTTGCGCCCAGGAGAATGTTTACAACAGACATTATACAGAAGGACAGGCGGAAATGCTTACATCAATTTAGAATTGGATGTAGATGGCAATACAATTTAATAAATCTGAACCTGTTTTACTAGTTATGCTACTGTGACACAGAAATGAAGGATTAACTCTCATTTCTTTTAGAGATTTTTTTTTTGTTAAACATTATGCGCAGCTAGGACGCTGAAATTCTGGAACGCGAAGGAGGACGAAGAAAAAACAAGCAAACCTGACCTTCTCATTGTCTTCATTAAACAGTAAATTATTTCACTCAAGCTCGTGCTGGTGTTGTAATTTCCTATTTCTTCGTTTTCCTATTATTCGTTTGCCAGTAGACAGGCAATGATTTTTTCATTTGTAAATAAATTAACTTTTTTCATTAAAAAAACAAATATTTATGAGCAAATAAATAATTTTCAATCTTTTTTTAAGCCATGAGTAGGTGACCCAGAAAATTAATAGAAAAGAAAATTTTGGCCACTGTCCAGTTTAAATTATGACAGGCAAAGAAAATTTTCGTTTCAAGATTATTTTCTCTTCAGAAAAACCTACACATGCTCGTATCTGTAGCAATTCTTTCTTAGTAATAAAATGCAGCAGCATGTGAGGAATTGTGTTCATTTTCAGGTGATCCTCTTAACACCCATCATCTCTCTACAAACTAGCTTCATATAAACGTAAGCTATTAACGTAAAGAAGACCTAGAATGATACCTCAGCTGTAATTTAAAAATAATCTTTTAAAAACACGAGGCATTCAAATTTTGTAGTTACAATACAGGGAAGACAAGGTGGTCTTAAAGCGAACAATTTGAGTTAATTTTGATACCAATTATCTAATTCATGCAAGCCTCTAATTAACGTCCGCATGAATAGTCGAATGGATAAGAATCGCGACTACCATCCAAATTTTGGCGGGCCCAAATTTCAGTGCAGTAGAGTTTACTTTGGCCGTTGCTATAATGAGTGCTCAATCGGGAAAGGTATAACGCGTCCGTAAGGCTGCGGCGAAATCACTTTCTCCGTTCCCAGTTCTTTCGTGTTACACTAATGAAGGTACCCCTGAATGATTCGTCCTATTAAAAAAAATAAAAAAACAAATAAAGGGTTGCATCTGACTTTCACTATCTACTTCTCATGCATGGCGATGCTAGGAAGAATGTTCACTGTGAGGTCTGCTAAAGTGCAGAGATACGTATTAATTTCTAAGACAGCTGGTCCCAACTGATTTTCTAATTTTAATTGTTTAGTAGAACGCTGTAGCGTTCCTGCATATTTATAAATAAATATGCAAGTGTAGTTGTGTACTCTCTGATACAAATTAATGTTTATTTTGCATTTGTTAAAATTTCATTTGAAAAACGAATTTTCATCTTAATTGACAAAAACACCACGACACTTGTCACAATTTTAAAAATAATTGCTTACTAATTGTCTACACACTTTTTGGTAAAGAAATGTGTGACATATGTATTTAAGAATACATATTACTGTTATCAAAAAATAAGGTGAGCTTGTTTATAAAAAGAAAACTCTTTACTTATTCCTCCAAATCTTTTAATTTTATCGCCTTTGCAGCACTCAAATGATGTTCATTTTTAATAGTTTGGGCTGCCTGAAAAAATTCGTAATGTACAATGTCGCGGTAATTGGTAAAAACTCCCAAATGTTGACTTTTGAAAGACTTTGTAGCGGTTACTCCGATCTTGACTCACCTTTCGCACGATATTCGTTTGGTTCGTCGATTGATTTTCAGATCGTATGCATAAATCCAAGTCTCACCATCCGCAATGATGCATATTACGACGTTTTGGTGGTCTGAAATTATGGTTTTACAAATATAGCGAAAATCGCGAATATGCTTTCAAAAACACGTCTGACTCTGCAGCATTTTTAACATATTGACATGAAACCCTAGTTAGCATTACTAAGCTACAAAAAAGTAGTTTCTTAACTTCATAGCGTTCACGAAGTTTATTGCCCAGATATTATTTAATTATCAACGGCTTAAGAAGTAATAAAGGAAGTCAAAGGAAAATTTATTCTGCTCAAGGCGATGTGAGGAAAATTAATTAAGCGACCCGAAACTTTGAATTTTGAAATTTAAAACAAAGAGCACGCTGAACCTCCGAAAAATTGCGAAGATAAAGAAATACAAGAACCGTTGCGTATAGATGTCTATCAAATTTTTAAAGAAAACTAAAAAGTTTTTAAAGAGTTTAGGGAAACAGGGGGCTCGTCGAAACTTACTTTACGGCTCTGACTAACGACGAAATTCTGAAATGCAAAATTTTTTTTGTTATGTCAACAAAACTAAATGCATACCCTTCCAAACTAATGTGCAGTGTCTTATAAATATCAGTACAAGTAGCAATGGTTATCGAGAAGCTTAAGGAAAAAAATTCGATAAAATGATTTACCCGCGCGAATCTACTCAATCAATTGAATTTTGAATTTTGCAAAAGTATGCATCGATAAGAAAGCTTAATGTGTACACTACGTTCTCCAAGCATTGGTTCTATTGCTTAATACCTTCTTCGACCGATACGGAACACTATCGTTCAGTTTCGAAATTAAAAATTCCAAGAAATTGTGACTTGCAATATGTACCTTATTCTAGTCTGACAACTACGCCATCAACTCCATAAAGTAGTCATTCTGTTTATACTTTCCCCATGGCTGATTGCAAGTCCCTATATGATTAATCGTATCAACGTATTCCACCGAAAGAAAAGATTTCCATTTTGAAATATAAAATAAAAAAAATTTTCTCCTCCATTGAGGAATCACAAATCAAAATGTTGACAATGTACGAATCTGCGAAAGTAGGCCACCATGAACTCTGAGCAAATGTAAAATATACACGATTATATGTAAAACTCTAATAATAATGCTCAGTCTTAATTTGTAAAATTTTTTAAAGAATCGCATAATATTTTAAGTAATTCAGCGATCACAACGCTGCGGCAACTATCGAATAGAATTTCATTTAAAGTTTCTAGAACAGTTTGATTAAATTTATAAAAGTAATGAAAATAAATAAAAAAAACCTAAGTTTGCCAATTATGGTAAGTTTTTAAATACAATTTTTATAAATTTACAATACCATATATTTCCAAGCACGTCTGGGTCTTTTTTTTTAATAAATATTTATGTCCTGGTGGGTTCACATATGTTTACTGTTCACGAATAACTTTGTTTCAGGTTTTTTCCCCTACATTTAACCTACTTTCCAGACGTCTTAAGCGTTTAATTAAAATTTTATTAATAGCAAGCTCGTAAGTAAATACTATTGTTGCAATTGTAGAAAATATAAATATAAAAAGAACTGCGATTGAAAGTTAAAAATGAATGAATAAAATAAATACAGAGAAATAAGAGTGTATTATAAATACTATTTTTGAACCTAAAGCTTATTAAGGCTATAGACAATCTCACATAAATATGGAACAATGATCGAAGTAAAAGAAATATCTATAAAATTTTAAAAGTCTGCAATAATGAATGAAGAAAGATCAATAGATAACTATCAAATAAATGTCATCAAATGTTTCTTTCTTTCTTTTGCTTCTGCGATACTAACAACGGTGACATACCAAGGTACAGACCGACGTTCGTCAAACACGTAATACATATGAAGAAAGCCGTAAAACTATACAAGGAACAGGCATATATTTTATGATACTTTAAGCAGAAAATTGGTGCTAAATCAATAATTTTCAAGTTTATATTCGAAATGAAGAAAAGAGAAAGAAAACTTAAAACTAAATAAAGTGCACCTTTTTTTACTTACCATAAGGGGTCAAGCCTAGTTAACGAACACGAAATTAGTAATCAACACAGTTATTGGAACAATTTTTGAAGAATTTTTAATAAAATAAGATGGCGGCATAATTTTCTATCTGAAACAACAGATAAAAACATTCTTAAAATTTGATATGCATTAATGTCGCTTAACAGTACGATTTTTTGGAAATATTGATCTTAGAATAAAAATGATGTCGATTTCAGTTAAAATTATCTTTCGACAAAATCGATCAATAATCGGTTGTTACGGTTAATTAAAATAAAAAAAATTTTGCACGTTCCATTGGAGAGAGTTACTATGAAACTATAGCGGAAATTGAGGGCTAATCGTTTGAGACTTGAAAACATCAGGAATACGGAATACGAGAAAACATGGTCTCGACCAAAACGCGATTATATTTTTAGTTTTAGGAAAGTTTCATGGGACCTCCCATATAGATTTATGGAGTAACTTCACTCGGAACATCCACTTTTCGAGCCACTTAAGGATTTTGACCCTCCTAAAAAACCTTTTAGTTGTCATACTTGAATATTTAAGGGATCCTTTAAGGAGATAAAAAGAAAAATTGTGAGAGAATACGTGTACACTAGATTTTTGTCAATTCATTTGCATCATCCAAAAATACCAATAGCTGCCAGATTTGATTGCGTCGCTCCGTCCGCTCCATACATCTCTAGATAAATTGAGTTGCTGTAAGCAACTTTCACTTTATGTATTGATTTATTTTTATCTATCAATAGGCCACCCAAAATCAATTCCACCTTTCAAATATACACAGTTCCAACTAAATCTCAAATCGGTTATAGCTCGTAAAGTATTGGTGAAAATAGGGCGATATCTCTGATTTGTTTTCCTTTTACTGTTCCTATCTGCTATCTGTTATGAAGTTAACAATATTAACGCAGCGATTCATTTTTTGTATCTTTCTTGTAGATAATTATAATTGCATGGACTTTAACACCGTTTAGAATGCGAACTCTCAAAAGTGTTCGCTACACATACTTCACATCTGTTACAATTAAAAAGAAAAGCATATCCAACTCAATGGGTAATGTGTATAAAATGCAAACTTTTTGAGGAAAGAACGTGTTGAATACACTAACTTACAAAAGTAAACGGTCTCTATATTTAGTCGACCTAAGTCTAAAAATTTCCACTTTTACTTTACGAAGCACTATACTCTTTACGTGCAAAATCGGGAAAAATCGGCCATGCCCACACAAAGTTACAAGTGATTAAATTTTATTTTTCGCTTTTTTGAGGTTTTTGAGGTTTTGAGGTTTGGTCTATTTATCATAAGGCAAACAACATAGAATGTTTAAAAAACTATTTTGTTCAGTCCTTAAATGAAGGTATATTATCTGGCTAAAAATGGGTTAATTCTAAAATGAACATAGACATCGCGAATAATTTTATTTAATAATATTCAGCAATATGGGTATATGGGCGGCCCCCGCCAAAAATAATTTTTTTACTTGTTTTTTCTTTTTCTAGTTCTTCACTTTTTTTCTTTTGCTTGTTATAAATTCATAGTTATACTTATAATTTCTACTTTGTTTAACTCAAGCGAATGTTTATTTGCAACTCAATTTTATATATCTGAATATATATTAATAGATACACTACGTCCAGTGTGAGACCGCTGAAGATGAGTTATTAATAAATTTTTTACTTTAAAAATATTACATACTCTATCAAAACCCTCAACATCTCGGTTTATATTTTTAAGTTACAAAAATTTGTGACCAGACCTTTTATATCCACCACCTTTATCTTGAAGAAAAAAAGTAAAAGTACGATACACTGGGATTGTAAGTTCGTCCGTAGAATGTATATGGAAATTTTTGTACCCTACGCCCCTTGTAGTACAGGGTACAGTATTAACTTAGTGCGCTCGTATGTAACGCGCTGAAGGGCTGAAGATGGACCCACCTTTTATTATACCGATCGATTAAAATCATTTTCTGAACCGATCAAAGCTTGTCTGTCCGTCTGCCCAAGTGGACCTTTGTTCAAAATTACAGGTAGCAATTTTTAAGATATTTTGATAAAATTTGGCATAGTGTTTTGGGCCAAGAACGAACGCTATTGAGAATTGTTCGGACCGGTCTACTTTTCCGACCACTTCCCATATAATGCCCTATTCTGAAAAGTCGTTATGTAGAAAAAAAATTGTAATTTTCAAAATTTCTCGATAAAAGTGGCTAAAACTTTGAACGGGCTGGGGAAATTGTTGAATCTCCTATCACATAACGAAAACTGAAATTCGCTTATCACAGTAAACAATGAAAATTACAACATAAAAAGGTTAAGTGTACCAAATTTGAACAATCTTGGCCTATTTGTTGGATCTTAGCCTAATAAGGTGTTTCACGAAAATTGAGCCTTTGTAGAGCAAAGAAGTCTAAGCTTTAATAAGTGGCGGTGGAAATTGACCCATAATATTATAGCAATTTCATACAAAACTGAACTCTACAAAATTTAGACCACCTACTCCTATTTTTGGATCCTGCCCTATGTAAGAATTAAACTTGTACTATATTAGTTTGCGTTTTGAGCCCGCTTCTCTAGAAATATGCACATGAAAAATATGCTTTTATATAGAAAATAGATATAATTTTTGTATTCTATTAATAAAAATAAGAATTTTGTTAGTGGTGTAGAGCATTTAATGGTCGGCCTTGGCCGACTATATTGTTCTTACTTGTTATTGTTGTGTCTTTTGTAGTTCATCAATAATGGGCGAAAAACCTATTTTCTTTTGCTTTTGATAACAGAGGTATTCTCCTTTCACGTTCAAGCGTGTCCTTGGTCCGATATTGGCCATTTTCAATACACACTTTCAATATCTTAGCGAAGTTTCAAGCCAATTTTTGCGATTGGGAAATTAGAAACTCACATTACACAAACGAACAAACACGAGGACAGATGGACAAGCGGAAATATTTGGATCGATTCAGAATTCGATATTGAAACGTGTCTAGTTTGTACAGTTTACTTCTATGTGACGCAAACGCAAAACAACCAGAAATTTGCCCCAATTTTGCGATGGTGGGTGTAATGATTAATCCTTGGATATACCAAAATGTGTGCCACATACTATTTCAAAACTTGCTGTAGGCGCAAATATCATGCTCTTAGTGAAATTCCGTGCACGAAATCGCAAAATATAACAGAAGAACATTCTCAAGAAAAATTCAAAGCTGTTCTCAAGAATAAAATGCACGTAGATCATATCTGCATTGATTGTTTATCAAGGAAATGTTTCTCATAGTCACCAATCTGTGGTTAAGCGAACATTTGAACAGGTAATCTCCAGTTTTGTAGAAAATCATGTGATTTTCTTGTTTCATTTATTGCAAAACTCATTCAAAAACTGTTCTAATATCAATAACAAAAACACAGACTTTGAATTTTTCTGTCCAATCAAACTTCTTCACATATTGGATTTGTACACAACGAAGGCAGACAAAATTTTTATACTAACTGTCAGTTGTACTTAATATAATATAAGCGGATGCAATTATTTAAGATTTTTGTTTATTTCAGTTTTGTTGACATTACAAACAAGTCGATACCGTTATTTGATTTTGCTAAATGCAATTGAGCGTAGCGTAGAGGTAAGAGAAGGCAAATAAGTTGGGTTGAGGTGCACCTCATGCGCCTATCATTTCAAGTAAATTTGTTAATTGAGCGTAGTACTACTTTTGAATCGGAACTTCTGAGAATCTTTGGTGAAGATGAAAAACGTATAATAAAATTCATTTTCGCAATTTACCAAGTTATGGCTACTCGGAATTTGGAATTGTGGGATTACTCCAGAAATGCATGCGCCAAATTCTTACTTTCTGTGCCAATACTTGTGCCTTTAGAAATGGAAGCAGCATGGGGAGATACATTTATTGAAACGACACGAAATCCTATTTTCGTGAACGGTGACCATTGTATAATATCACTACTGAACTGACATAGTTGGTATATAATCATCCTTAGGTTGTGGGTAAGCACATGTGAACAAAAAATCTTTACAAATTATAAACCACAAAATGCGACCAATCAATTTAATTAGATCAGCTCAAAATTCACACAAAAAAAGGCATACGTGATTACACTTGAGTGATTTCTATGTAGACCGTTATCTTTATATACGGAAAATACAAAAGATATGTCTGCTTTAGAGCGGCTCTTGAATACCCGTTATCCCAAGCAAATGAAATAATAATTTTCAAGTGCTTTTATATGTACACATAGCAATTTTTGCACAGGAAACTACGAACGTTTCCAATATATTGAAAGTGAGCTCTTATGATCAATATAAAGCAATGTAGAGCACATTTTCCCTTACGTTCACAAACTAATCGCTCACTATTAAGTAAGAAGTCTACCAAAAAAGTAAAATCAAATTGCTTTCCTGCCATCAATCGTTGCAGTCTGGTCTTTCACGTATGTGGCGGTCCTCGAATTCTTCATAAGAATATTAATTAACAGAAAAAAATTCTCTAAAAAACTAAAAATAATTGTCATTGCATACGAGACTGAATGGAATTTTAGTTATGTCAATTTTCTTCTTTTTTTTTCGTTTAGGCTCTTTTAATTTTTTGAATCTACATGCTTGTTGGTGTTCAAGTAACAGCAAAACACACCGCTTTAAGATTTTCATACGTAATCATTCAACAGACGTGTTGAAAACTCTATGTCTCTATTTATATAATTTCTTTTCATTTCTTCAAGTTTTCATTTTCTCTGTGCGTAAAGAATTTGTGTTGATTTCCTCTTTTTTCTCTTTTCATTTCTTCTAAATAAAAATTTTCTTAATGAATTCATTAATTTTTGAAAAAATTCTTTGTGTTTTTGCTCATCATATAGATCGACACTATTTTCATTCTCTGCACTGATAGACCGCCTTTCTTCTGAGTTTAGATTCCCTCCTCAGCAGGCATACCTAATAGGATGTGATATAAAACATGGTGGTAACGAAGCTCTGCCTGTAATACAATAGAGAGAATTTTTTTGCCTGTCGACCTTGATGTTTCGTTAGTAGGATCGCTCTTCAGCTACCATCCGACTTAATTTTAGCGCTTTTCGATCCAATTTTATACGCTTGGAATGACGTCTACTGTTTATTTAAAGTTACTTGCAATCAAACCAAATTGGTCTAATTTGCAGTCGAATTTCGTAACATCTATAAAACGAATTTAAGGAGTAAACTCATTGTAAGTTTTTCAAGCAAACATTTTCGCTTTTGGTTATTAAATGATTTGAAAACTCTAGACTATGGAAAAGTTCATTAACCCCAAAGTATTTTTTTCTATAAATTTCGCACTTTTTTCAAGAGAGACTACCTCGGCACCTGCTGGGATATCGCAGGGTCGCGGTTTACGTGATCATTTGTAACTTCTCTAATACTAACAGTTGCCTTTGGAAAGTGTTTGTGCTCACTTAAAGCGTTTTGAAACAAAAATATGTTATTGCGGCTTCATAAACACGATCTTTAAGTACGTATGAAGCGATTTGAAAGCTTTTAGTGTTTCTGCGACGAGACTGAAACTTTGATATGAAGTGTTCGAGGAAAGGAAATAAGGAAGAATGTTTGAACATAAGTGATCGGCTTTTTTTATAGTAGACTCAATAAAAAACAGAATGTTTGAAACACGCTGCGTAACTCATAATTTACACTCTTTTCATACGCATATTTTTGCAGTACCTTTAAAACAAGGTTCTCTTGTGCAATACTTAAGATATTTTCGACAAGTTAATGTGAACATTTTTTATTAATGAAAAACTGCCCTTTTTTAGTCAGAAATTGAACTTTTTTACTCGAAAGCTCGTCAAAGACACAAAAATCAATATATATAAGAAATCCTCCGTGTTGCACCAAACAGAGATATATGGATTAAATAAATTGTTTTTTAAATCAAAGTTGGATCAGTTGGACTGGAAGTATCTTCAGAGAATAGTTGAGAATTTTTCTTTTCAATGTTCATATATGTCTTCTAACTTCGCCAAACATTACTATTCTATTACCTTCCCTTCCAAAGAAATGCGTCAAAAAACCTTCCTTAGTCTTTTACAATGTCTTTGCGCCTTAATATCAATTATTTTGCTTGCAAGTACCAACGCCGCAACTAAATTTCTTGCTACTTAGGCCCTCCTGACATCACATAAATCAGAAGGAGAAACAGAAGGTAGGATACCAGCTGGTACTTACATCAGTTTCTTGAAGACGAAAGAGATCCATTGTCGTGCTCATCAGCATGTTACATCTTTTCTTTTTCTTGATGCGTCCATTGCACCAGTTCTTATACGGAACGTCCTGCGGTGACAGTAACATTGCCTTTGAGGAGTTCGTCTCTGAAGCATGACCATGAGACCAATGTATCGAAGTTGGACAAGGTTATTGGGGATTTTTTGACAGCCGCGATCTATTGCTGATTTCCAAAAACACTTCCTTAACTTAAAGAGGAAAACTTCAAAAAAAATGTAGCATCATTTGACATGTGAACTTTTTAAGCTCAATACTTCAAAAGCAACAAAGTTATTCGACTAAACCCGAGTCTTCTTTAGAGACCTTATACAAAATTCGAAAATAGGAAATTTCGAGCTTATTACATTTTTGTATAGCTACGATGTTATATTTTTTTGTATGTGCTGTAGAGGCATTCACGGAGCCCACAGAATCCGTGTGTAATTTTTTATTCTCGTATCTGCTGTAACTTGTAAGAAATTTTTTATGCTTTTGCGATACTGAAATAGTGTCGTTTGATCGATTTGTTACATTTTGTGCATTAACTTGCGTGCAAGAATTTGAATTCTTCTGCGAACCAGGAGAACGAAACTTCATTACAGACATTACAGACGCCCAGAGGGATATAGTTAGATTGATTTCGTGCTTAACGTTGATGAAGAATTTGTGTACTTTAAAGGGTGTAAAGATGTATGTAAATTTAACTAGCGAAGGCGCAAAATTTTCAGTTAAATCAAGATAGAGTTAAAATAGAACGTTTCCAGATTTTATTTTTTTTATATAACAAACAACTTTATGTTAACTAGTCAAAACTTGGTAAGAAAAAAATTTTACGCTATATCGAATACAAAAGTGAAAAAGCGAAAGTTTCCTTAGCCACAATGGCCAAACTAAGTACCGCAAAAAAATGAAATTAACATCACATGAAAAATTTCACGTTCACGGTCAACGATGTATAATTTATACTCAATTTTCTTCGGAAAAAATTTTTTTTCATACATTAAAAATTTTTTCTGGTGGTTTGAAAGGTCATTGTGGTGAAACTAAGTGCTCCGAAAAAAAAAGAGGAGGATCGTCATAAAAATCGTTAAGTAGATCTAGTAAATATTCCAAATAACTTGGAGTATCTGGAAGATCTCATAACAAAACTTATATCAATTATACGTAAAAAAATTTGAAAATGTGTGCGATTTTTTAACAACAAATTTCTCCTAATTTCGCGTTCACCGTAAACGTTTTAGAAGCTAAAAATCACACGTATTACGTACTTATAGATAATATAACAATAAAGCTTACTTGCTTGCCTGAACAATATTATTTAAAGGAAAGAAAGAAGACTAAAATATCTCTTTATTATTTATTAAAATGGAAATGAATAATCTTATCTGAAAGGTTATGTATGACTTCATGGAATTTAATTTTTATTTCTTTATGAACGTTTACATGAAATTGCCATTATTGAACACTTGTTACCAATTGTCTAAATAGTAACGAAACTGCAGTTTTATCAAACAATGTCGTTAATAACAATTGTTGAAATGGATACAGGGAGAATGACAAAATATTGCATTTCACAATTATATGAAATATTTTTTTACAGCCACCAGCAAAAGTTGGGGGTTCAATAACTTTGTTAAAACGTTTGGAGCATCGAAAATTCAGAAATTCCATAAGGTGTACATTCTTCCGACACCGGGTTTAAGTTTAGCAAAAATATTGCATGTTCTTGAGGGCAGTTAGTATAGCAAACGGCCGGCTCGATCAAAATGGAAATCCATAAATTGAGAAAATTATTGTCTTCGAAATTCCAAAAAAAGTTGTTCTTATAAACCGCAGCAGGTAAAACGGTAAAAACCTCCTTGTACATTCTATGAGTAATCCTACAACGTCCGTATAAACCGTCGGTCACGCCCACTTAATATTACAGGTTATCGAAATTTAATTTTTTAAAGATAGAGGTGATGCTGATGCGTACAAAAGATTCGGTCTTAGTCGAATATAATATTATCACCTGTCTTATTTTTGTTTTCTGATTCATTTGATTATGAATTAAAATGTTGACATTTCTTGAGCTCTCATCTTTTACCCTGACTTTGCGAAAGTTTCTACCTATTCAAAATAACAGCCGCCAAGTAGTGGGAGTCTATGTTTTCCTTAACAATTCTCTTAATATCAGTGTCAAAAAAGATCTCTACTTCAAACATTGCGGGCAGGTTATCTTTTCCCTAACAATTCCCTCGGTATGGAAATCAAATAAAAGAACTTATAGCGTTGAACGCTTAGAAACGTCATGCCAAGTAGAACAAAAACTAATTCTCTGATATAGAAGAAATGGGCTCTACAAAGTTAGTTGAGAAGACGCCTTGTAATAACATACCAATTATAGAAATCTACAGAAAAATAATTTGATTTGTGATCGAATACAAAATATTATACTAATTAAATAAAAAAATATATTTTTTTGGAGAGGAAAGCCACTGTAAGTTTTTTAGAACAAATATATCTCTCTCGCTCTCGCTCTTTTTTTGGCCTAATATATGCTTGAAGCTTCGAAAGTTTGGGGAAAATTTCATTATCTGAGGGAATTTCTTGTTTGAAATTCCGGCTTTTCTCCAACCACTCTGAAAAGAGTGCCTGTATCAAATTAATAGCCGCTAAGACGTTGCACTCTAATATGTTACTTGTTTAATTCCAATACATGGATTAGCGTTTGCTAATACATTAACAAACGATGTTTAAAATCATTTTATGAACAAAAAAATGTTAGTGAAGTTTCGTCAAGACGACGCTTGCGCAGATATGAGCCTGAAAGCGATTCGAAAGCTTTCCATTCTTCTGGCAAGAAATCGAAAGTTTAGCATGAATTTTATGAAAATAATTATGAACTCGGTTATACACTTGCAAATTTTCCCGATATTTTGCAACAGATAAAGTGTAAACAGTGAGTGCTCGTCTTTGATAGATGCAACAACAGCGGCACCTTATAGCGAAAAGACCATCGAGGAAAGAGAATGAGGAACATATTAGAACATGACCGGTGGGGAAAGTAATAAGAAACATATTCCCGGAAAGGACCATGCCTATAACAGATTTAAAAACGTGAATGTCTTTCTCCCGAATTTTGCAAAACAGACCAAACGAAAATGTGTACAATTATTATCATTTTCACGCCAATTTTGCAATATGTTCAAAGTAACAATCTCTATAGGAATACAGAAGTTTGTCCTGTTTTGTGTAAAAATTAAACATTTTCATTCAAATTAGCGCCAACCTCCTAAAAAGTAACATTTTTCAAAACCCCCGTGGATTTTTCCGGCTGTAGAGGATCCCTTCAATTAACACTAGAACTACCTATGTTTTGCTCATACCGATTTCTACCCATCCCTTGAATCCTTTTTTTTTGCCAAATTCGAGCGTTTGGGGTTTTCAAAATATCTGCAAGAGACCAAAAGTTATAGATGAAAATTTGGAAACTCGAACGGCGTTTTTTCGATGTTTTCTCAGCTTCTTCGTCAATTTTGCAACTGAGCGACTCCATAGTGAAAGGGGATCAAAATAATCGCTTTTGATAGAACTATGGATATATGCAAAACGAATATTATTACCCGACCTTTGGCCAATTGATCATAATTTTCGGTTTCCTAACAAGTAGACCTCCCCCCTCCCGGCGCGTTAATAAATCAACTAGAACGATCCGAATAATCTACGATCCGGATCAATTAAACAACACGATCGTACGATTTTCACTGCTTCAAACTCTGCAGTTATTTTTTTTAGTTCATGCCACTCTAGTTAGTTTTCTCTTCTCAGTTGAAAAACAAAAATCAACTTTTAACTTTGGCCACAAGTTTTTTTGTGTTATATAGCCGTTATGGTTGCTATTTTATTGTTTTTGCTTTTGTTTTCTTCATTATTGGACTAACTGCACAATAATGCACATTGCTTTTCTTAAAGACTGTTACGCCCCTTTTTCGTTGTACTTGCTGTTATGCTACAAATGCAATCACGTTGCATTGCAAGGCAATCAAGCTTAGTCGCACAAACATGCTCGGCCAATGTGTTTGCGTATGTACGTGTGTGTGTGTGTGTGTCTATTCATAAAATGATATTTATGTGTTTGCCTCCATAAATATCTACATGATATTGTGTTAGTTTTTCTTTTGTTATGTATTCTCCTGGTTTTTTCTACGCTATGTTTTCTTTAGTTTTGCAGCTAAAATACCGAATTAATGTTGAAAGATGTCGGTTATGTAGTTTCTTTTAACAATCATGCAAGTTGCCAAACAAACATATACAAAACAAAAACTACTCATATATCAAATCATATGTTACAAGATGTCTCACTAACGTCATAAGTGTTCAGTAACTTTGTCAGTGGTTAATGTACAAAGACGTTATATGAATGCATTGTATCTATGGATTCTCCATCTACTTATGTATGTACACATGAAGATATGTGGGTTATTTCATTATGATAACCAATTTCACAGCAACGCTGCAGCAAAACTAACGGGTGTTTCATCTATCGTGCGTGGAAGGGGCAACGAACTGCAACTGAGTTAGACAATGTCTGTCTATTGTCGTTCTGAGGGGTTCTTTCTTGACATTTTCCATATTGAACATATTTTCGATGCTTTTAACCTTGTGTGCTTCCCCTTTTATTTACGTATTTAACCGTTCCAGCAATTGGCAAAATGTGTATTTCAAAGCTTATTACAAATATGAAAATAGTTAAGGGAAAGGCTCTAAACATATTATCACTTTATACGAACTATTCTTCAAGCCGTTATGAACCACCAAGTGAAAGGTGTAATAATGTCCTGAATAATGAATAGTGCAGCTGAGGTCTTAAAAATGCGTCGTTTAACATACTAATTATATCGTTTATTATCGCTCTTGTAAAAATACCTCTTTTCCCTGGTTATCGCATAGTTTAATACTTACTTATGTGATGTGCTTACTCCTTACACACGTCACATATAAGTAGACTTTAAAGCTCGGAAGCTAAAACACTTTATGTCAAATTTATAATAAACTTTACTTTTCCCACACGACGGCACTTCTAAGGGCGTCTGCCAGTTGATTTTGTTTTAAATCCCGCTTTATATGTTGGTTTCTTAATTTTGGTTGCGAATGGGAATTTCAAGCAAAATATTTGCCATAAGTTAGTAATGATCGTAAAAGCCTTAAGAAAGCCTAAATAAATATCCACGAAGGGGGCAATATTGAAAACCCTCATAACGGTGGTAATGAAAAATTTTCCTCTATATCATGCCGAAAATGGTCCAGTATATTAACACGTTTGTATACTTGCTAAAAAAATTCAAGACGATTCCCGAAAAGATTGGACGAAGACTTGTCATAAACGTATTCCTAAAGAAAAAGCTACATTAAAGATCATTATCATCTTCTTGATTGGCCGAAATATATTTTCTACAAAGGCAAAAATATATTTCAATTGAAAACAACTTTAAAGATCGTAAAAAGTTAATTCCTTCTTATATCGTGTGTCGTGCAGTCAATTGCAGTTTGCTTAGAGTTGCCTAAATTGCCACAACTCTGTTTACTAGCCAGCATATTACAACACGGTAGCGAACACTTCCGCAGTAAAAATGGTCAGCAAGCTTTACATTGTTTAATAGGTAAACGTTGAAATTACATCGCATTTAAGAATCTTTCGAAATTAGTTTTTGAATTGACGCGATCTATTAATGCAATATTTAAATCGTGATGAATTCCCGATAAGCGTACTAGATTCGAGATGTCATTAACGATCTCTTTGTCACCAACATTCACGTTTTCTTCAGCGTGCGAATGTTTAATTGTTCAGCTCATGTTTTAGCGACAGGGACACTAAAATACAATGTCACCTACATAACATGCCGTAAACAATGTAACATCCTAAATAAATCCACACTTATTTAATAATTATTTAAAAAGAGAGCTGATTTATGTTAAACTGGAGCAGATGATTCAATCCATCCAAAAATCTTACCAGGGCTACAAGCAATTTTTATATCCACAGTAGATTAAGAAGGCGCTATTATTTGTCGCCAAGAGATATATAGTTAAAGCTTTACAGTGCATTGCCTTGCCCTTCTGTCCGGCCTTCTCGTTATCTCTTAGATACAAGTATCAATATTCACAAGACTAAGACGAAAAACTGGAAGCATTACAAATTTTTTATCTGTTTTTAAAGTAAATTTAGAAAGCGGAACTGGTTCGGCTACGGCTTACCATGAAAAGAACGTAAATAAACATGTTTCCTATAGAATCGATTTACTTTTATTCAGCCTGCGCTTGGCAGACAGACCTATAGTTGGGCCACGTGTTTTAAAACTAAACAAGATTGACTTGGATGATAAATGCCCGACGTACGTTCTAAAATTGCATCGGGCTAGTTGGAAATTACTTTCTGCATTAAAAACAGGGCAAAGAGTGCTTGAAAGCCTGATTCTTCCATTTTTCTACTTGCAGTCGTTATGTTCGTGGAAAGCTCCACATATATGTTTATTTTAACTACATGATACTCTTAACCAAGTGTGAAACAAATGCTTCGGCTTATAATTCATACGTGCACGAGTATAATCGCATACACGATCTTACGTTGTTTTATCCGTTAGGTTTGTAATTTAATCCGTTTCTTTTCTTAATATTTGCTTCTTTTAAATTCATAAAGCAAAAAATTTTTTTACTTTGCAAGTTGTTGCTATTGTTATATTTTTCTGGCAAATTAAGATTTTGTTAGGAACGTATGTCATCGACAAAGACCCTTAAACACTTATCCCCGCTCTATACACGATCGGTTTTTTCGTTGTTAAAGAAAAGCTTTACCATATGTTTGGTAACCACATATTTAGAAAAATATTTTATAAACTAACATGTTTGGCGGTTTAAACGATCACTATTGCATGGACATGTACATGCTTTGCTATTTTGTTATTTTATTCTCTATCACTGGACAGATGTTAGCTGTGGTGTTATTTTGTGTTGGAATTTCTACCACTTTTTTCTCTTTTGTTAAAGTATTTAAACATTTTTTCTTCTTTTTCTAATATCTTCTCTTAATGCTTACAATTTAATGCAGCTTTTTGTAAGTTGTATTGTGTGCACAAAATATCTAGTTTGGTTTGTTATGTTGCATTGTATTGCTATCAAGTTTATCACACCATATAATGATCATTATATTGACATATTAAAAGAAAGTATTTGTGTTGTACAAATATGTACATGTGTTCGTCATCTAAGTCTGTATACATATCATACTGTTGTACGAACACTCGCATGCCTACGATAATTTTTTAAGCGTAATTGCGGTGTTGAGTTGACAATACATTGCAAGTTCAAAAAACTCTACGAAATTTTTATTAATTTTTCGCTTTTTTTTACTGTTGTACTCAATAAATACATTTCAATCATAATGAACATACAGTTTAGTCATAATCATTATTGTAATTATTGCCACGCATAAAGTGAAAATTTACATAACATAAATTTATCGAAATATATATATAAATATTCTATATTGTACATATACATATATATAAAAAATGGAAAAATTAAATTCTTTTTGAAATTGATTACATGATTGAATCGATCAGATGGAATAATTCAATCAAATAACCGATTGCAAAGGAGAAAATATGAATATTCAATTTTTTTCATTTGAAAATTGTTTCGCCAAAATTTTTTGGATCCAGTTAGTTGATTTTGCTGAATAGAGCAATCTGCTGAATAGAGAATAGAGCAATCAGTGTTAATATCGCAAATATTCAAATGCATAAATATGTATTTTTGCAATAATGACATCTTTTGTCTGCATAGAAAGTTGATGAACGAACAGCTATGCAGGAGCACTTAACCAATACCTGAAGTTTTCACATTCTGTTATTTAAAAAGGAAAGGAGGACCACAGCTAAGCCAACTTTAAGCAGAAAATATGTAATAATGATAAGTCACTCTTATTGACTAACATCAAAAATGATTATTCACATTTTTGGTTCAGCAAAAGTATGCACATTTTTGATCGGAATGAGATTCTGGATTGGTCAAAATGACATGTCCGTCCCTCTTCCATCGGAGTGTGTGAGTTTGCGAAACATTGTACAGGCCTTATGAAAATAAGATACCAAAAAAATACTGCACGCATGTTAGTTTTGAAAATGGTCCAAGCCGATTAAGAGATTTGGACACAGTTTAAAATAAACCGAAAACATTTCCTTTCTCACAAGCGCAAGGGATTCAACTTTTTTCCGCTACTCATAAACTACATTAGGTACAACGATCGAAATTTTCGCACACATGACGCTCCAGTACTTCTACAAAGACTTGGTAAGATCGACCACTAAGAACAGAAACGCAATTTTTTCGACTTTTCAGTCCGCCCACAGATAAATATAATTTTCTTACTTCCCTTTTTTTTAATTTTTTAAAATTTTTTTAAATTTTGTATTACACTTATTTTGGATGACTGTTTAAAACCAAAAATATTTGAGAAACAATTAGTTCCACTCGATATATTTAACAGGTATATGCGGCTCCAAATTTGAAAAACTTTAAGAAAGCAACTTTAAAAATTTTGAGAAAAGGTAAGAGTGGGACAATGATCTCCTTTATCCCGGTGGTAGTAACTCCTTCTGCTCTGAGAGAAATTCAAAGTTTCCGTACCTATGCATAACATTTAGTAAGACTGGTGGCCCATTTGTTTAGGTCACAGCCAAAATGAGAAAATGGGGAATTCAGTGTATTTATTAGCTCTTCTTAAACACTGAAGACGGTCGAGTTTTCTACATATCTCCCGAGTTTTCCTCCACTAACGAAAAGCAATGTAAAAGCCATACGCTTATTTCTACGCTTGTGCGTTTAAGACATCGAAACACTTTCTAAGTAATTAAACTTCTATCTTTCAGCATTAGGTTATTGTAGGTTAGTTTCTAAATGCATTTATTCGAATAGATTTAATGGAGTTATTTAGTTGAAAAGGAAAACATACTCAGGGTTTACACTAAAATTTAAATTAAATAAATGTTCTCCCATCAACTAGTTGTTATAAACGCTGTAATGCACTCTTCTTGTTTGCAATTTACCGCAACATTATAAAAAAAACGGTATACTATATTTCTTTAATTTGTGATATTAAAACAATTGTTTTCTTTGTTGTTTTCTTTGTATAGCTTACTCTGCAATAACAGGCGCAAATATTAAAACAGAAATGGTATATAAATAATATTATCTTTGTGAAGTTTTTATGGTTAACAGAGATCATGATAAGACAACCAGAGAAAAACTAAGCATATGCAAATAACCATAATATTTACCATAATAATAAAACAAATATAAACTTTCATTTGCTTTACGACGAAGAACGACAACAACAATAGCAAAAAATGAATTAAGCTACATTTACTGTTACATTTGATATCATAGGGTATATTAATGAACGTAAGCATGATGATACTTACAGCCGAGCTAAGCTATAAAAGCAAACCGACACATAGAGAGGCCAGCTGCTTGTAAGTAGATGGATAATATATGTGTGCTATGTGCATATATGTTAGAAGTGGAGAAAAAGATGGATGCGTTAATATTAATTTGTTTTCTTTAATACGTTCGAGAGATTTTAACGCTCTAATGTGGTATAGTCTTATATATATATATATATTTTTTTTTTTTGGGTTGTTGAGTAAAGTTGGACTAAGCCAATAAATTTGTGACTTATATGTCCGAAGTGCAATACTTTACTGAGTCTTATACATTAAAATCATAAAATACAACCAATAATTTTTAAATTTACTTAAATGAGGTTTTGTTTTTCTTTCTTACAATTCTCTTTCATCTTGGTTCCGTTTTCATTCATTTATGTTGTTGACAATTCATTTTATTTATTTATGAATATTTATTAACGAAACAATTATAATCAATATGTGCCAGTTTTTTGCGTGATTTTTCTCTGTAAAAATATAGGATTCACATTTGCGCTTTTTATTAACTAACGCTATGAACGCGTATATATACTATATAACAAACAAGAAAATTATATTCGATTGTACCCGAATCTTTTATATCAATATGTAGAACTCACTGATGTGTATTGTTCAACTAACGAGTACAATTTCGGTCGGTCGCTTTTGAAAATGGAGATGTTTACAGCTTATGTTTTACTATCGGCGTCTTCTTTAGCGGATTTGCACCATTTTCACGTCGCAGAGACTTTAATGTTTTGCCGGTTTTGAAGTCCATATTTGCGAGCAAACCTATGCTTACCACAGACAACCTACACAGGAGCTCTGAATTTGATGCCAATCATGACTATATATACTTTATGAGATTTCTGAGGCTTCGCCACAGTCATCTTCCGATGATAAGTAGAAAAAGAAAACCGGGTTTCCTTAAAACTTTTATTAAGAGAATGAACAAAGAATTATCAGAAATATTCAATCACAATCCGAAATTGATTGTTGTTCAAATATGATATGATCGAACTCATTCGTTGTTGCAAAGCATATATTTTGACATTTCCGTTGTCATGCATATATTTTGAAATTTTTCCATTGTCTAAGAGATGCCAAATTGCATCGGGTTGCGACTAGCTACATTGCCCCTAAGTTCACATTTGGTCTATCATATCGAGAGCAGCAATGCCCAATCGTCTTCCCAAAAAATATATTAAACTCAGCTGATATTCCAATTAGATTGAGAGACGAAGATGAAATGTTTATAGTAAGGCGATTTTTCTTGACAGTTCTGACTTATGGTGTATTACTTCATCTTGGTGATTGTTTATAGTACACATCCTAACAGCCAAGTTTACAGCTAAATTCTCCACGCAATGCTATGTTTCATAATTGTTTATTTTATGTACATCTTGTGAAACAGAGTTTAAGAGGAATTAAGAGCAGAAAACTTCTGCCCCGAATGATTTTACATATTATTTTGGTTTCTTGGTTATAATAATGGCAGCATAAATGGTGACACTCAAATTTTTCTAACTAAATGGCTTAACTCGTACAATTCAAACTCTGACGAATAAATTGCAAATTAATTCTATTTATTAAGCAAAACATGCCGTTATCAATGTGTGAAGTTTTCTGCTGATATGCATAATTTCTAAAATCCTCGGAACAACATTTATCCTTAAACTTCAGATGGCAGGTTATAAAAAAGGGCCTTTTAGGCCTTTTCAGCTACATAAAAAGCTAGCATATTACCAGACGAACCGCATCGGTTTTCAAATTCAATCTACGGGGAAATTTTCAACTTTGACGTAAAAGTACACGCAGGGATGTGATCAAGTCGCACTCAACTCTTTATCTCTGAACCATGAACGAAAATAAATACAGGGTTAACATCTGGCATTTACTCGTCCCATGTTTTACAAATGACTTGGCAATATTAAGATGCTTAAATTCTTCCAGCATGCTTGTAAAACTATGTGCTTTGCTGGTTATAGATTGAGAGAATATTCGTTTTAATCGACATATATTTTTTGCCAAAACGTACTACACAAAATTGATAACGAGAATGCGATTAGATTTCAAATGTACATATGCGCATGTAAGAAATTATTGGCAATTAACAAAAACTATTTCATCATAATACTATTAGTGTGGTTTTTCTATTAGACTAAACGTCGACACTAAACAAGAAAAGTTGTAAAGCCTAATGTCACCTATTACTGAATGCAACCGGTATATAAGATGGTATGATATGTAAGAAGCGAGAAAATATTTTTTCCAGTCCATTTGGTAGAATTTATATCATGGAGAAAATATAGAACTTTGGGGATGAAGATGAATAGCTAATATAAACTATATTATAGAAAACTCTGTCGGTATATGCCTCTTTGTGTACCGACATGTACATTTACTTACGTGTGCGGTCGGTGGGAACGTAAGTAACATATACTTATGGACGCACAAGAAAGAATATGTGGTTCTAGAGCGCGTTAAAAGATGTTGAAATGCCAGCAACAACCAGAATTGCTCACTAAATGACTAAATATCCACCCACCGTTTGGTTGTTGATTTTTTCTCTTCTAGTTAATTTATACGCCAATATGTTTGGGAATATAAAGTTTATTGAGGTCACACTCTTTACAGATATGTATAAAAAGCACAAGTAAGACATATACAGACATGCACAAACGCACACAGGAATAAGATGCATGGCATATTTCAGCAAAAGACTGCACTTTACAATAATCTTGTCATGTGACAACAAACGACAACAAATTGCTGCAGAAGAGTTTAAAAAGGTACCTATAATATATATTATATAAATTCTCTCAAAAAAGTACCGGAAATGGTCAGACACATCTGTTCCTTAAGCATCAAGACGAATAGAATTTCTCTCAACATGCATAGAGGCAAAGTGACCAACTGAAAATTAGCTCTAATGGAACAACATAAATCACCATGAGACGAGCGGGCCTAGTAGATATATCCTGGATCACCTGCTGAAAGCATAAAAGACACCTTCTCAATGGCACTGTTTCAATTTTGCCCTTGTTTTCCCAATTCGAGAAGATTGAAGATCGAACGTGCGGAGCGAGGTAAGTGCTGTCTCTTTCCCTGGCTTACAGTTCTAGCGAAAAGAAAAAAAAAACAAAACCCAATTACTTTTGAAAATACCGAGAGCCATTCCTGGCATTTTTTCTTCCAAAACTACTCACATATATAGACAAAATCTACAACTTTTGGCATTGTCCATTTTACAATAGGGAAAAACAGCAGATTTTTTAAGTCGTTTGAATTGTTTACTCAGCAGCTTTTGCTGTTAATCCACCGTATCTATACATATGTTCAATCTGCGTACATATGAAGTCTATTTCAATGTAAAAAATTTCGAAATGGCAAAGATGTAGATGGAAAAAGACAAACTAAATGAGAGCAAATATTGAAATTTATCACTATGAGGTTGCCATCATTAACAGAGAGAGAGAAAAAGAGAGCGCGCGGACGGAAAGAAGAAATGGAAGAAGAGTGAAAATACAATTTTTTCCATATGCACGCGTTACTGGGTATGGGAAAAATAGGCTACAATTGAATTCAGTTCACTGTGGAATTTATACATTGGGAAACGACAGAATTTATTTATTTTAATTTATTTTGCGATTTGCAACAACTGACAACTAATCAATGAAGATTTGCAGTTACCAGAGGGATGTTTAAAGTAAACGTAAAATATATTCAAAAGGGCAATCTGTTCGTTTACCACACAAAGCTCTTGTGTAATTGTTTTATTACATTCAAATTAATTTTAAATAGAAAATTCCTTTACTTTTCGTCAATAACTTTCGTTGAACAGAGCTAGTCTTATAGAAAGTAGTAATAAACGGTAGCCAAGCCTGTAAAGCGGTCTTTCGTTTAAAGGAGTCTAAAATAATCTTTCTTTTTTTAAATCTTTTATCTCCCAAGGCATGTAAACTTTATGATTTGGCAGAGAAAAACGCTGAGATTTAAGAGTTTCGGTTATTTTTTCGTAGCAGGATTAATTAAAAAAACTTTTTATTCAAAAGTTTAGTGTTGACAGGCAAGCCATTGTGCGCTAAGAAATAGGGGATCAGTTGCCATAATATATGCCAGATGCAACTGAACAAAAGTTCTGAATAGCATAATAACTCGTCGTTATACAGAAACGCCAAACAAGTGTGAGAAGTGTGCGAAGTGTGTCAGCGAAGTGTGAGAAATCGGCATTAGCAAAAATAAGCACAGTAATGAATATAAGTTATTTGAGGGAGAATAGGGGCATCTCTCCATATTCAATTAGAGTATGTTGTACTTTAGTAGGGAACAACATCTTCGTAAAGTTTAAGCCTGCACTTATAAACGCATCATTTAACGTCCGAAGATGCTAAATTCATTGAAGCCAGTACGATTCCAGTACGATCACGTGGAACCTAGGCCGTGCCTCCGGCACCAAAAGAAACGAATAATTCGTTTTCTATCTTCTCTCAAATATAATTTGAAGAAATATGTCTACTAAACGTTTTAATATCGTTCCAAAATCATCCAAATTATTAAAGAGTGAATTCGGTGGAATTGCCTAGCGCTAGCCACAGTTTGCACTTGTGTTAAGAATTATGTAACATAAGAATAGTGCTTACGATGAAGAGTAGACGTAATCAATACTTTAGGTTCTCGCGTTACACATCATATCTGCGACCAGTTTAGGAGATATTTTTTTGAGAAATTCATCCGAACTGTGTAAAAAGGTCATCCGACCAGGCACAGAGCGAATAGATGTATTTCAAAATATACCAAAATTATATGTATATTGTTCATTTTGTTAAAATGTTTCCAATTTATCATTCGTACCCTGTAATAGCTTTTTTTTTTTCTTTCAATAGTTCACAAAATATTTAATAAAAAAAGTATAAAAGAATTTTTTTTGTTTTGAACGGAAAAAGGATAACTAAATCGCAACGGGTTGCACCGTATTTTATATTTTGCGAAAAAAATGGAAAGGGAAGCTTCGAAAAGAGGGCAAGCCTCAAAGAAACAAACGAAGTGCCGTAGCATCGGCAGTCAAGTTAACGCCAGAGATCTGATTACAACGTTCGAGCAATTGTGCGAAGAATCGCCTTCAACCTTTGATAAACACAATCAGGCCGTTTTTGGACATAAGAAAAAAAAATATGCTAACATTCTTATAGGCGGTAAAATTGTGAAGACTCCACAGGAAGGATTACAGCAGCCGATACCCTATTGCTTTGGTCCACAAACAATTCGCAAAAATAACCGTCCTCTACCCTAAAATGTTTAGCAAGACACTTGAAATGTCTTTAGAACTTCGTTCGATTTGTTGTTGCAAATAAAAAATTTTGAGTGAACCTAATATTGATATAAATAAATAAAAAACTGAAATAAATAAAAAATTGAAAATTATGAAAGAAAATAAAAAAATGAAATGAGATCAATGAGAGAGAGCTTGTACATCGCCCGTATACCCATACGCCACTACAAATAACTTAAACCAGATTCTAGTTATTAAAGAGTAGCTTACATTGGTAGAAAAAACTGTGGCATAAAAGCCCGTTTTATTCTCGAGGCAGCGGGCTGCATGTTCATCGTCCCTTCTCAAAAAGTGAATCCTGGCCATTTTGTACTTAAAAACTACTTCTGCTGATCAAGTGGCCTGTTTCCATCCATAAATAATTAACTTTATCCTTTTATATTATACCTTGAAAATCATGTACAGTGTATATCGACCGGTGACAAATTCCACTCACTGTCAATTAGGGGGATGCTGTTTCCGAACTTCGTCTCGCGACCCACAAAAAATATGAAACGTGTTACGTCTACGGCTGCTCTATACCATTATTATCCTTAAGCAAATTGGAACCGCCACTTTTTTCTATATTTGAGATATCATTTTATACCTTACTTCCTTGAATAAAAGGATCGCCCGAAATAATAAATATTGAACCGACCGACCATTGAAAAGACCGTCATGATTTCTATAGTAAATTCACCAATTATGAAGAGAACAGCGCATATTAAGATATTAAATCGGGCCTAGTCACTGCTCATGGAAGAAAATCATGCAGCGGTGAATAATAGATGCTTTGAGCAAACAGATTCTATTCAAAACATATTCCAATTGCGGAGACGACATTGGCGAGAATTAATTGAATGCCGCAAAAGAAAGTAAGCTTTCATAGCAAATTAGATACTTTGCAAACGTGTGGTCACTCTTTGAAAGCTTGCATTTATTCAGAATTAAATACTTTTACTTTAAAAGGTGATCTGGAAGAAAACAAAGACCAAGCAGCAGAGATATGAAGAGATCCCATGTTGATGAATAATGATAATGTTGTGCTCTCCTATAATAAGAAAATTATAATCAATAAGATGCCGTTTTGCAAAATTTTGCGTCGCCAGAAATAGGTCTATTGTTTGACTTTGGATGCCACACTTTTTCGAAAATCAACAATCGGTTCGCGCAAGTGTCGTAAAGAGCTAAACTTCTCAACACTCTTCTAGTTAGATTAAGAAACTTTTCATTTTATCCACAAGAAGTGAAAAATAGACCCATTTCTAACCAGGGTTCCTCTTTTGCACGTAATAATTTTCAACCGATTAGCATCCTACTATAGATTTCCATAGTGCTTGATTAGGAGTAATGCCATACATAATGCCCAGTCCGGCTTTCCACCTGGACCTTGCACATCGAAACTTTTAATCTTCATCACGGGGCCTATTAGGAACAGCATCAATTTTGATAGAAGCTGCGTTCTTGTTGCTCTTATCAAACGAAAGCATTTGACAGAGTCCCATACACTAAGATTATTTACAAATTGTATGATAAATACAACTTTTCCCAGGGTGTTTATAAGCTTATGCGATCCTCTATCTTGGATCGTAAACAGTGAATGACTCTGACTCTTCCCAGACTGAGACAACGTCTGGTGTACCGCAGTTGCTGATTTCGTCTATGTTATAGTTTCTTTTTCACATGAAATGTATCTATATAACAAGGCAATAGACCTATGGCCTATATATAGTATAGTATTATAGTTACTTAATAAATTAATAAATGAATGAAATGAAAAGGTATTCGTTAAACGCAATATTTATTTGGACTTCTACACCTTTCTTTTTAGCTAAATCCCTTTTTTAGCTAAAATGTTATTGCGAAAATCACACGTTTGATAAGGTTTACATGAAACGACCTTAAAAAAAAAATCTACAATCATTTACCTGTCAGTGTTATACAGTATAGTGGCCAATGCGTTGACGAGAAGATCGACAATAATTAATAGGTAAAAAAAAAATTGGTTTTAAAATCGTATATGAGCAGAGAACTTAGTAGTAGAAAGCAAGAAGAGTTGAACGGTGATATTTGAATGTAAGTTCCTATAAATAATATCTTTGCCACTAGATCTTCTTAGAATTGTAAATAAAATTAGCTTTCTCCTAAAGAACACAACTCCGAGGTATGAAGTTAATATCAGAAACATTCGGACGAAACCGTAAAATAGCGAAAAAGGCATTACGTAACAGTATATTAGATTTCATTATTAAATTAAAAATTCCTGTTCGTCAAACGTTTCACACTTGTTTAAGTTGATCAGAAAATTTTCAGTTAAACACATTCTTAGATCAAACGTCCTTTTCTTCCGCTTATTCTAATTCACATTAGCGCGTTGTTCTTCCGATTATAAATAATATGGAAATAAATCGAAATTAAAATTTTATCGTGATCAATGCAATCTCTTAATCTATGAACAGATAGTTACAATCAACAACTTTTCCGTTACTTCAAATAAAACCATTAGAAGTTTGTTTTCTTATTTAATAAAATAGGATGCTTTTGTTTATCATCGTTGTTTTTTTAATAGAAAAGAAAGTAAATAGAGTTTCTGAATAGCTGTGCGCGTTCGCTAGCAAATGGAAAACAAACAAAGTGTGCATAAAATCCTCATATTTGAAAATTGTTTACAACTGAACAAAGCATTTTTCAAAATTCCTGTTTGTACTCTACTCTAAAAGCCACTAGAAAATGAGAACAGAATATATTAATATACATGCTGCGCTTCACAATTAAAATATTTATCTTTTAAAGCACTCGCTCTATATTTATGATATATAAATGGATATATACCTTTGTATGAATGTGTACATATATACATATAAGAAATATAAGTGTATATATATATTCCTTTTCACAAATAATGTCCAGAAACAAGTTCATGGAAATTCTCGGTTACACACGCTTCGACAAAAGGAATGAACAAAGTCAAAGATTGAAAACGAACAAATTTGCTTTGATTTCTGCAATAATGGACGGATTTATTCGAAATAGTCAGACTTGTTATAAATGACAAACAATAGTTTCCGATCAAAACTAAATGTCGTTTTACGCGGCATATGTTAAATAAACTTGATTAATTTGGTATAAAGTTTTTGTTAACAGCGAATACGTTGTGCTCAAGCGTGCTAAACCATATTTATACTGTCGTCGAAATATAACTAATTCTTTACAAGTACAACTTTCGTGGGAACTTTACGTAAGAACATTAATATATATTGTACAACTTTAGAAAGTGGTGGTATCAAGAACAACTCAATGAGTAGAAGTGGCTAATTCAATTATTTAATCGTTACTTGTGGACATATTACCGGTCCGATCGGAGCCATTTGTGCACGGAACATGCAGGTTATATACTTGACTTTGACCAGCTTTTCAACGATATATTGACGGATCGAAATTATAGACAAAAATGTGAAAAAATTGTTAGCGTTTTTCGAAGTTGTGTTAGTTTTTTCTGCATTGTGTAATTTGGACGAAGTAAGCTTGCAAAGCCAACCATACCTAAATTCTAGCCACTTAACAAAGTTCTGTTACTTAGATACGTGTCGTTGATTGTTAAATGCGCAATTATCTTCACACCCTTCTCTCAAACTAGTCCATCAATCACTTTTTGAAGAAGCGCTTTTCATGGCTCGTTTTTTAATTAGATTTAACCCCGTTTGGCTTCACTGGGAAGACTTTTCTCAATATTCGCAAATTACGAATTTGTGGAAGAACTAACCTTTATTTTAATTTTACAACTTCTAAGGAAGACGGTAAACTAAAGCACTGCATCATATGTTATGTACGTTGCAAAGATTGTTGTCAAATCTCTAAGGTAAAGGTATTTATAAATTTTAGTTTCGCATTTCTTTGTTTCTTTTACTGTTGCGGCAGTATTTTGCCATGAGCATGCTCCCATTACGTTTAACTCATCATATAAAGCAAACTGACTGACTGAGCGTATAAAAGAACACAAATACAATTTTTAATTGCATTTTTTTTTTAAATCGAAATTAACACATATGCATGATAAACCAAATATTGGATAAAAAGTAAATTAAGGTTAATATAGAAATGAAAAGATCATAAACATTTTGGTTAACTTAATCAATTAAAAAACACGAAAAATTTCAATTAAAAAGCCAACTAATGAAACTGGAATAATTTTTTAATTAAGTTGAAGTTTTTTGAAAACAACACATTTTTTATTGAGTTTAACAATTAAAAACGGCTCCAACTAGTGTTGCTAACGTTCCAAACGCTGCTACACAAAATAGTAAACTAATGATTAATCACGAATATTAAAAAAAGACAAATTGTTGCGTGCCATTATCGCTATTTAGTTCCCCAAATTTTTAACACAGCACAAACGTTGAAAAATTTGGTTATTTACATCACTCACCAAAAATAAAACGTTCAAAATTGAATTAGCTCGCATGGGCCGCAATCGAAATATATAGATTTTGTCCTAATTGCCCTAATACGTGGCAAGCATTTCACATGCGTATGGACTTTATCACGATCGCATCATTGATAATTCTGCGTGTTCTTTAAGCGGCGGAGGATATATCGCTTGTTTGGCTCGAAGTTATTGCCAAACAATAACTTTCCATTGACGCTTGCTTTGTGCGTTTTTTGTAAACGTTTATCCATCGGTGAGCGGCTAACCTAGTGACAATATCTAGATAAGTGATTGCGGTATTTTATTTTTTTTATGCCCATAACCGAAGGATGAGGGTACACTTATTTCGTCGAAATGTTTGCAACGCCCAGAAACAAAGTTCAAATACCCCACAAACAATATATATTGTTGATCAGCATCAAATTTTGATTCGATTTAAGTCTGTTGCAGCCATTCTTCTGGCCCCAAAAATAAAGCTATTGACCTCACATTACGCAAGTTGGCATTGAAAGTAGACAAAATCGGTCGAAAGGCACGCCTATATAGCCAGGTAAATTGAAATCAGATTTTTTCAAATCAAATAAAAAACTAGTTTGGCGGGTGATGGTGCAGTATATGCACTGTATACACAACTCTTTTCTCAGACGGTCTTTCTTACACAATTTTGAAATAACGCTGTTCACCAATCAGTGCAAATACACCTTTTTTACACGAATATATTGTTGGTTAAATTTTTTGTGATAAAAATGAGTTTTAATGTAAAATTCATTATAATTTTTTTTGCACAGTTTCTTAGGGAAATATCTGGAGTTTCTTCATCTTATACGATTTATCAAAGTTTTGGAACATATCCCCAAATTTATCATATGTTACGTGTATTTTTTGACACAACTTTCCTTTTTCACGGTTTTCTGAGGGACATATCTACAGTGGGAAAAGCAGTTGGGTGTATAAGCTTTTGACCGATTATAGATTCGGAATACACATAAGGATTTCCGCCTTTTCGTCTGTCTATCTGTCCGCCTGTCCCAATCATTTAGTATTTTTGGTACACATTCTCCCCTTCCCAAGAATGAAGATATAAAATTTGCTCTTAAAAATTTTCAAAAGATTTTGAAAATGACGCAAACAGGTCATGGAACACGCCTACAACACTCGAGCGTATAAATAACCAAACTGAGAAAACTTTTGTCTTTCAGTGTCTTTTGTTCGTTACTCATAAACTACAACAGATACACGATATAAATTTGCACAAAATTATTCTACAAAAACAAAAAAAATCAGCCATGGCTGCCCAATGTTATAGAATAAGCAAAACTTTTTTTTTCTATTTTTCAATCTTCTATATGATACCGGTGATGGGTACAATTTTCTTACTTGTTTTTTACTCTTTTTGTATAAATTTTTATCATGAAACAACATTTATTTTTATAACCGTGCATCAACAAAAATTTGACAAACTAAAGATTGGATGTCCTTCTTGAATTGTTAAAGCCGCCAAGTATGTGTCATGTAAAAACAAATATTTTTTTAAATTACATTCAAACGTAAAAGGGAGAAACTACTTAAAAAATCCCATTTGTCATTCTTTTTCTATTCAACTTTCTAAAATCAATTTAAAACTTTTTTAAGTGCAAAAAAAATTAAAAGGAAATAAAATGGCAAATCTACCAAAAAAGGCAAGAAAGTTGTCGCTGAGTTTAGCCGAATATTAGATACTCACCATTGTTCATGAAAATTTTTGGATGTTGACTAACAACTTACGTTTTCAAATCTGGCCCATAATTATAATCTTCTTGGGTCGATTGCAGCTTGAAATTTCTAATAAGATTTGGAAAAAGGAGACAGAATTAAATTTAAATAGACTAATCAAAAATACAGCTACTATATGGTGTCTGCTTTTTCGATTCTGGATATTGCGAACAGAATGATAACAGTAACATGTTTTCTTCTTCAATTACGGATGTAAAAGCGAACACAAAAACCGAACAATTATTTACCTTCCTATTAGGTAAACACCTAACATTAGCAATTACGTTTTTATTTTTATTATGAGCTTTAAAATAAATTTAATTAAAAGAAAGTTTTAATACAAAGTTTAACTACCACAGAATAACAATGAACAATGCAATCGCGTAACATCTGACAAAAACCTATACAGTGAAAAAAATTTCTATATAAAAGGGAATTATCATTGCTTAGAACGAAAGAGAATAAGATACGTGCTTTTTCAAACAACAACTGAATACAGAGTAAACAAACTGTTATGTAAGATAACATTATGTATGCATTTTATAATAATAATTGAACTGAAAGAGGAAACTTTATGGTAAAAATGGGATTACTAAGACTTTACGAAAATCCGCTTAGTCTACACATAAAACACATCAACAAATGTTTTACAAGAATACATGATTAGGCACATAACCTGTTTGAAATTGCAAAGAATACCAAATTCAGGCGAAAACAAGTGAAAAAGCTGCACTCTTCTAAGGGTTAATCTTTGATACTCACTTCTTCACATCGATACGTCAGAATTGCAAAATATTTTTTTAAATATACGTGTGGCATTCGAAAAATGGGGCCTCTTAGTTATTAGTAGGAAATGTTTTATACGTTTTAAATTAAAAATTCTTCCGTTAACCTCTGACTAACCTATCAACTACAAATGTATATATCGAGTTTCGCCCTTTGCATTACATTATAGTCCTATTGCTACGAAAAAAGACTTCAATTGTAATTAATAGCCGATTGAATTGTTCTGATCATTTAATTGTCAATAAGTGATTAATAAACTTACATTTTTCTTCAGAATGGTATCTTTTGTATGCGAGACGTTATTCCCCAGTTTGAAAGCGATTTTGATCAGATTCATGGCCGAATCACGCCTGGTGATGATCATGTTTAAATTGCACAAAAATTGATCAAAAATTTATATATTGCGAGTAGGCTTTAAAAGTAGCAAATCAAATAAAAAGGAGGAAAATTTCTACATCGTCATCTTTCGATCTCAATTCAGTGCAAAAACGCTCGTTAGTGGTTAGTTAATACGCTCCCCAGTAAGAAAGTTCAACACTGATTTTGTACATTCGCAAGACATGGCGAATACACAAAGTTTATTCACTCCGCGCAAAGACTTTTTTCCATTTCTTGTATCATTTCTGATACAACAACAAAAATGGTGCTCTGTGCAACGCGTAAGTCAATGTCTACCCACTAGCCAGTACTAGTGTCACCAAAACACCAAAGATGTTTATAAGTAAATAGTATTGTTTGAAATTTATTTTATTTTCTATTTACAGCTGTTTTCTTTTACGAATGCAGTTCTAAACAACCAAACTAACGCAAAGCGTGAGCAACTTTGACAATTTTGAGAGAGCGATTCTCGCGCCTCTTTTGCATAACATGTAGTTCCAAAAAATTGAAACGCTGCGATTCTGTTAAATGAGAAAAAATCGCTGCGATTCTGTTACAGTGGTGAAAATTTTCGCTACGATTCTGTTAAATGAGAAAAAATCGCTGCGAATCTGTTAAATGAGAAATTTTTTTATTCCTAAGTTGTCCCTAGTAAAACCTGACTGTAAATAATAGACCAACATCGTTCTGGTAACAAACATTTCTGTTGCAACCGCTGCCTATGAGCGCTACGAACGTCAGAGAAGAGAGTTTGTACACAAAGAAAACTTCTCAAGAATGTCACACACAGAGTGATTTGGATACGAATATGTAAGTAAAAGAAAAACAAAATCTCATTGCAACAGGAAATGCGCCTGCGGTAAAGAAGTAAGACTGTGAGACTGGATATAATTAATTATGAAAAGAAAGAAAAAGCTTATATTTTGGCTTTGACTTACCTTTTCCAACGATTATTCCACCATATAACAAATAGAGAAAATATTCTTTACCTATTTCAATCTCTATAACGCCATCGTTTATATTAAATCGCAATAACGAACAGCGTAAAACAAAGCGTTAAACAAGAGAAATTAGAATAGAACAAAATTTCTGTACATGACGTGTACACTATTGTCGTTGCTTTCTACGGGTGCACATAAAATAGATATCGTAAAGAAAAGAATAAAATCGTATGCACTACCGTGAGATGTTATGTATTGTTATTTATTAGCAATTCATTTTCATTTGCTTACTTTAACACTAAATTCTTCTAACACATTACTGTCCTCGCATTAGTTATTGTTGTTGTTATAAACTTTTGTGTTTTTTTGTTGTTCTTTTTAATAGGTGAATGCATCCCCATAAACATATTGGATTTGTTGTGTATATATAATTATGGCGATAGCAGAATTTCAAAAATCCATAAAAGTACAGGGTGTTACAAGAACATGTGCAAAGACTTGATCATTACTAACGCCCTCCTAATTAAAATTTTCCTGATTTTCCAATACATACATTAAAATTGTTTGTGTCCACTAACGCTGACCATAAAATCGGTGAAACTCCTTAATATTTACGCTAAAATGGAGTAAAAATTTTTTCTCGTGGCAGTTTTATGGAATACGCCTCAGTTGTATTTGAATCCAAACAACAATTTCTTGGGCCTTAAGTAAACCTTGACAATAGGTGATGGGGGCCAGTTTCTTTACACGCAAGTCCAATTTAGTACTCATCACTCTAGGGAACCATTTATATTAAGCATTGGCAAAAGATATCGGATCGAACAAAGAGAAACGCACTAAAAAGAAATAAGTGTGTGGAGGGGACAGCTTTCGTAATGAATAAGTCGAATCAAAAAGTTGATTTAAGCCGCATTCGCCGGTGACAAGTTGCTCAGAAATGTACACACATATACGGTCAAAAGGTGATATTGCATAGCACTCTGCAACAAGGATTTGACAAAACTTTTAACCGCAAAGGATGGATTCTTTATGGAGACCCTGTATAAGCTACATGTTTTCAATAAACGTTTGGTAAAATCAACAACATTGAACACACATATAAATGCATGTGTGTGTTGTAGGTTAAATGTGTTTATAAACAACAAACGTACATTCAGTCAAAAATGAGCACGTACACCAAGATAATTAATGATTGTATAGCTGTTTATTGGCTGCGCACTTTCGATAAGCGGACAAGTTAGTCAACCATCCAGGCGGTTCGTTCATACCACTAAATAAGCAACCGTGTATGTATGCATCCATAATATAATATAAAATAATATGAGACTAAAAAAGGCTACTAAACTCTAAGCAAGTACAAAAAGGCATGATATAAACACATGATTCGCCTTTTAAACCACTCTAATACAAAAAAGATAACAACAACACCAAATTAAACACATTTTGTAAAGCTGCCTAATGGAGCTTAAGCTATCCAATCCAAAAACAATAACAATAATACTAACCAACGCAAAAAAAAAGTTTATTTTTAAGCTCACATCACATGAAGCGCTCACGGTTAAACACAAATGCAGTTATAAATTCCTTAAATTTTGTTGGAAAATAATTTTTTTTCTTCTTTTTAAATTTTCTTTTATTTCTCACTTTATCATTTGATTTTCTTGTAAATTTCTGGTTTTTTCCAACAACAACAACAACAATAGAAAATTTAGTGAAAAAAAATTCATAAAGCTTATTTTCTTTACTTTTTCTCTATGCTATTATTTCTCAACTCTCATCTATGTATGTAGGTAATAACAACATTTTTTACAGAGTTTTTCACAGATTTTTTATTTATAATTATAAGCCGTACGCGTTTTATCTTTTTCATCATAGCCTATTACAATTTATTTCTTATATTCATTATGAATTTCTTCACACAAACTCCCGCGATTGTAGGAATTTGCACATCTTTTAAAGAGAAGAAAGCCGATTTTTTATTTTTAATTTAATTTAATTTTTTTTTATTTTTAATTTTACTTCCTTCTCTTTTCCTCCCAAAATCGTTGAATATATCCACTTAAAATTAATTTAAAAAAACTCGTGCACTGCATTATTTTCAATTGTTTGAATTTCCGCAAACTGAAATTGTAATTTTAACGAATGAAATGAAAATGAGAAAATGAACGAATGAACGACTTAATAAAGAAAATGAAGTTTTAACACAAAAATTTTACTCTCAAATATACAATTTTATATTCACAGCATTTTTTTAGGGCATCCATAAGAAATGTACAGCAAAGTAAATTTTACTCTCAAAAGTACAATTTCATCTTCTCAGCATTTATTTTGGGCCTCGGTAAGGAAAGTACAGCAAAGCAAATTTTACGCTCACAAATTGAATTTTATTATTCTCACATTCTCACATTTGACTGCCAGTTGCAGTTCGTTTAAAAATAGAAAATGCCAGTTGCAGTTGACGGTTGGGTTTTAACAATCAAATCTTTCAAACTTTCAAACACAACCAGCTTCCTTCGAGCATGTTGCGTATTTTGTGTTTTTTATAGCATAGTAAATTTTACTCTCAGAAATTAAATTTCATATTCTTGGCAAATTTAAAAGAATTTTTTTGATATAAAATTTTCTTTTTTTTTATAAAACTATTAATTTAGTTAAATTATATATAAAAAAAAATGAAAACGTACTTTTACTACTATTTTTTTTTATATTATATTACTACTTTATAACAAAAAACCGACCAAAAAAATCCACAAAATGTTTAGATTTATATTTCTGCAAGCAATTGCAAAAATTGATGATTGTCTCTTTATTTAACTCTCTTTTTCCGACACGGGTAAATCGCGAACACAATTAGTCATATAGGAATTGCTCATAAACTCTATTAACTGTCCTAAAACCTATTAAATACTTCCAAATCATATAGGAATTGCACACAAACCAACGCTCAGTACTGAAATCTTGGTAAGAATATATATTAAAATAGCAATTGCGTTATACGTATTCGTGGTTCTCAATCAAGCACAAGGTATAAAGCGTCTATTACATATACTTCGATGAAGCGCAAAATTAATAGAGTGAAAAATTTCTTTGAAATATAATATTTACAGTTTATTTCCTCTGGTTCAACTTTCAATTTTACTACTTTTATTGTTTAGTTTAACTCTTAAGTTTATTTAATTTTCCCTTCTTTTTGGTTGTTTTGCGCAGCATATAGAACCATATGATTTTTCTAAACACATCTGCTTCTCAAAAACCACACATGCACTTATTTTGAAAGTTTGGCAAAAACTTACGTTCACGTAAAACGCAACATGAACAACATATTCGAGTACATTGAAATACACACGATGAGTGTTATTCGTGAGCCATGCACAACGCATAACGCAAGCTTTTGCTGGCGCTTAAAATAAAACTTTAACAGTGCCACCAATAGCGTAATGGTGCCAAGTAATCAGAGAACTCTCCTCTCGGAGCAAACAAAATTTCACAATAACAATACATTAATGCGGCCAAGTATCTATTTTATGATGCTTAGACTTAATAAATTTTTAGACCAAAGTAAAAGTATGTTTTACTTGCACTTTTCACACAATCAAATTTATATTACAAAGAGTATAAATAAGAGGAATAATCTTTGCTTATAAATATATCTTAAAAGGGAAATTGCTCTTGGCAAATATATTTGCAAATATATGTTGTCTACTTTCATTTAGTTTTCAGCTGAAAGGCAGCATTTTTTATGTTAATATATACTACTAATCTAAAAACGCAGTACTTTTTCTGTAAAGCCTGCGTTTCTTATTTATAAATGCTTTTTTCTATTTTTATTTCTCAACAAACTGTTTAAAATTAAATATTGATATTAACTATTATTTTTATTAAATGTGCACCAGTGGCTATGGCATTGGATTACCTTGCGTGGAAGAAGTGAAAGACGAACATTTCTATTAAATGCTTTTCAAGGATTACCTTGCGAGGAAGAAGTGAAAGACGAACATTTCTATTAAATGCTTTTCTTCGGGACTTTACATGCTCGGCATAAACTTAAACGGAGCCTACAATGCCTGCGTTATGCGTTGGCCGCGGCTCAAGAACTATCGTGTATTAGAACGTAAATAAGCATATAGGTTGCGCTGCGTTGTGCATGAATGCAAATTTTTGTCAACTCTTAAAATTTCTACATATGTGTTTTTAACCGGCAAAATTTATGAATTTTATGAAAACGAAACTAAACCGTATGGTTTATGCTTCAAGTACAATATCATTTTGCTGCGATTATTTAAATTTCTATTAAAAAAAAAAAAAAATTGAACTAGAGTATATTGCTGTATATTTTTTGGGGAAAAATTTTTTTCTGTTTGCTAATTACATTTTGCTTACTTTTAAGCCAATTTTTCGCTTTATTAATTTTGCATTTCATGGACGTTTACGTAAACAAAAACTAGCCAAATGCTCTTTGAACGTTGTTGTTTTTCGTTGTAACCACTTTTGAGCAGTGGCGAATATCCGCCATTGCGAAGTCCCGTTAGGGGACTACACAATGTTACGTTGTTCTTATTTTCGAGTTGAAACTTCAACTTTGCCAACTCTTTTTAAAACTTTATGGGAATTGACAAATTATGTGGTTTTGCATATGTACATACAAATAAAACAAAAAAAGAAAAATTCACCAGAAGAAATAATGATCGTTTCTTATAAATTTTAGGGTCACTTATCTAATATATTATATAATTTCCAATTTTTCTTTATACCACGCATTACTTTGCAAAAAATGAAAAACAAGCAATAAACACCACTTATTTTAATGTTGAAAGTGTTTTATTAGAAAGTTATAAATGTTAATTTTCAAATTGTGGATCAATTAATACGCAAAAAGGGTCTTGGTGATGCTAAAAAGTTTAAGCAAAGTGGTGGTGCTAAAAAGTTTAACAAAATTGTTATTTTTTATACATATGTTGTTTATATTTACATTGATTTCTTTATTTTTGATTCTAAAACTACATGTCTGTGTTTACATTTTCCTGTAAAACAATATGGTAGCATGGCTCTCATTATGTTTAAGACTTGGTAGCTTTTTACGCGAAGACGAAAATGACGCCTCATTGTGTCAGTCTCCTTAGAGAATTCTGAACGTTATATAAATTGAAGACTGGTCATTATTGCTGCCAGATGGGAAATTAAATAAATATAAGGGGAATAAAAGCATAAAAGCAAACTCGCCAAAATGAATGGAATTTCAGAGGTTATTTATAAATATCCAAGTCTATCTCCGATGGCGAACGATATTCTAAATCAAATGGTAAATATTAATTAATTACACATTTATTTAGACCTTACCGAGTATATTTCAAGACAATGTAGCCGTGCTTGCAGGGCAATACGTTCGTCCGTTTGTCCGTCTATTCTTTATTGAAACGCATTATATAGGTATATAAATATGTATAAGACAAACATATCTAATATCCTTCGATGATGATGAACACAAAAAGCTTGGATAGTTTCCAAAGATAAATAAACTCAATATATTTTATTATTATTATACTATACACACAATGTTTAATGGACTGAAAACAATTTTTATTACAAACAGAGAAATTCTTTTCTGGAGAATTAAGAAGAAACCGACAGTGAGAAGGAGGAAGACATTGTCGCGTGGTTGAGAGAAGTAGCTATGCCTGCTGATTATGTTAATCATTTGGTACGCATGTTTCAATTCGTTGAAACTTGTTAAATTTCGTTCGGGATATTTTACTCTCAAAGAAAATCGCCAAAACAAAGTCTATAACGAAATTTGCAGTCGGTAGGAAAGGGCAGCCCATTTAGTCACCAGACATTTATCATTCTATTGTGCAGGCTTACAGGGCAGTTAGCCATTTCAAACAATTGGCAACGCGCCTTCACGGTAATTTTATACACTGGCTGAATATAAGCAAAAAAAAAAAAATTATTTTTATTATTATATGCTATTATTTATATTATTCAAATGTTCTCTTATTTCATTCTTCTATACATACTGTTATTCTTCTATCTATGTCTATCTTTATTTCCTTGCTCCATCAAGCAAGTCGAAGTTAACCATTCCTAACCAATCTTAACCATACTTAACGACACAAGTGTCTTTAAATTGGAATTGCGTACCGATATACAGAATAGGGGTGTTAAGTAGACAGCTCCCGGAAGTAAATTCCGTCTAATATGTTACCACAAAAAAACTGAAACTAAACAAATAACGAAATAAAATAAAATAATTGTTCATTCTTTCGGAACACCCATTCCACATAGGCGAATTAGAAATAAAAATTTGATTGCGAACAAGATAATTCAAAGAATATAAAGCTTTTATAAATTTTAAGTGAAGAAAGAGAAGTAAATATCAATAGGAATTCCTTCAACTCGGATTTTCTAGTACAGTGTTCATCTACTACCTTAGCGTTTCCTTAAACAAACTTATCTGATCGGTCCATCATAGTAATCTTTCCTTTAGCGATAAAGGAAAAGGGACTTATTTGAAGTTTCGAGTAAATCGAAAGCATCTCGCCATGTATATTGATAGAGCTCTTGAATTACTACGAATTCTTCTTACAACACTTTTGAAAAAATATTGCCAATGGTAATAAATGAAGTTAGTTTGTGCCGCCACTAGCCGCGTGATGAGTGTCAATATATGCCACGCCGACCTGGTTCGCTTTTTTGAGGATGGCGCTATCCTACAGAAAAACCTTTCCAGTAAGTCTGTACTTAGCCTGCAAATGAAAATAAAATAATAAAATATTAAAAAATAAAAAAATAAAATTATTGTGATAATACCTGTAGCCCTGGATGGTAATATCAGGGTAAGCCTCCAGCAGCTCACCCATTAATTTTTTGAATGCGTTAAAGGTCTCCACCGTGTCAGTGCCTAGTGTGTCTGTTTGAAGGTCGGCGGAGGTTAGGAACTCCACGATTCCCTCCAGCACCGCTTGCTGGGCCTGCCAATTGACCGTGCTTATCTTGCCGCTATGGAATATGGAGGCAAAGTTGGTTATAGCGGCGAAGAGTTCGTACGTCCGAATTGCCTTATCACTATTGATGAGTCCTTTCTTTTCGCTATTTTCAGCATAGCTAACGCTGCTGGAGTATAAAGTAGCATAACATCAATAAGAGCTCTACGCATTCCAAGTGCCACTTTGGCGCCTCTAGTTCTCCAATGTTGCCAGACGGTCGCTTTCCGGTCAGCCAGTTTTTTGCACATTGACAGGTCGTAGAGTTGTTTCGACTCTTTCATTTGAATGAAAGGCGTCGATAATATGTATATAGTCGCACATATATACTTTGTGCCATCCGCACGTTCGATTTCATATCCGGCGCGTTCGCGTGCTACTCTGCGATTTTGGGGGCTTCTGTCGGAGACCAGCGCTTTGACCTGTAAATGAAAAGAAATGATTAATTTGAAACAATAACAAATTAATTTGAAATAATTTTACCTCCAGCCCGATCGCTACTGTATATTTGATATTCTCTTCGATGAGGTGTCCACACCCAATGGAGTTGGTCATGTTGGTCATTGGATACGCGCTGAGCACCATGTTGAACGGGGTCAACAAGCTACGTACTCCACATACGAGTACCGTCGGGTGCTCCTTCGTCGTCAGTACTTTACGGCCTAGGACGTAGTCGCACCCATTTAGTTTATCCTCTGACCGGCAATGCACCGTTGTCTGGTCGGTGAACACCTCATCGAAGTGCAAATTCACCACTTTGTCGTGAGCACTTAACTTGCTCACGACCTCTCGTAGTCTTTGAATGTTCGGCACCACTCGATCTGCTGCCTCATCTGCGTCGAAGGGTTGAAGGCGTCGAGCCTTCAACCTCTGCGCTGCCTCGGCTGACGTTGTTGGTCCCCCGTTGCCTGCATCGTCCAGGTCTCCCGCTCTCCGTTTTTCCGTTTGTCGAACTTCCAAACGAGCCTCGGCCGACGTTCTCAAACCCTGGGAAATCTTCCAAATCTTCAACATTTTCCTCAACCGGTACTTCAACATTCGCCTCAACAGGCACCTCTCGCACATTTTCCTCAACCGGCACTTCAACATTCGCCTCAATAGGCACCTCTCGCACATTTTCCTCAACCGTCACTTCTTCAACATTTTCTCCCACTTCTAGTATAGATACTTTCCCCAAATCTGCTCCCACCGGCACATCTCCCACTACTACCCGCAATTCCCCGCGCGACAGCAATTCCGAAGCTATCTTGTCCACTGCGTTCGTTAGTCCTAATTTGTGCGCGTACCACGCATACGTGAACAAATTCGCGTAAACTTTCCCCTTCGACGTGTCCAATCTCCTTAAGCTGTTTCTAACCCTTTTGCATTTGATCCTCACATCTTCTACAGTTATAAGCCTACCAGTTCTTTCAGAAAGTTTGTCCGCTAAGCCCCTGCCAAGTACTCTCCAGTTAATCCTGTCCACACCCTGTTCCAAACCCCATGATTCCGGATAACTCTGCAAGAGTTCACTTAAAATTTCGTCAGGTATGAAGACCATTTTAATATTTATCTAATAATATAAAAAAAAAAAAATATTTTTGTCTTAATTATAGGAAAAGTGTTAATTATTTTAATTTTTTATTTCTATGTATTAAATATTATATATTTTTTTTCGTTGCTTATTTATTTAGTCAAAAATTTGGCAAATTTTTCTTAACATAGGTATTCCATTAATTATTCCATTAATTAATATTAAATAATTAATATAAACAAATAAACAAATCCACTTATCGGTGGATATGTTGGAGACCACAAAGAGTCCTGTACTATCTTCTTTTCGTTTACTTCTTTACTTTAAAAGATTTTTTGGAGGTTTTTAAAAGATTGGCCGTTTTAACAAAAAATGGACGGCTTAACAGAAACTAGTTTAATTTATTAGTAGAAAATGGCCAATAGAAAAAAAAGGTAATTCAGACTTTTCTCAGTTTCATTATACAAATTCAGACTTCTCTCAATTTCATTGTGCTTTTCCTTGGAATGTCTTTTACGATTGCTACCAAGTGCAAGACGACTTCTTGGATTGTTTCGGTAAACCAGAAGTCACCGGTAAATTATATAATAACAATAAATAAAATTTATGAAATTGTAAAATTTACTTACCACTCAATGCTAAATTCAAAAGTTAATAATTATTTCACAGCACTAAACAAATTTTTTAATACACTTAAAATCTGTATTTAATTTTAAATTGTTTGAATGCACTAAATAAATTTCTAATTATTTGAATGTACAAAATAAATTTCTCACTATAATTTTATTAACTTGTTTGAATTTCTTTTAAAAGAAATAAATTTAATATGTTTATTTTTTATCACAATATATATTTAAATATGGTGCGCTGCGTGAACTTGGCAAAGTAATTGAATTGAAACGGCCGTTGGCTCCGTTTATACAAAATCGAAATCATCCTTTGCGTGGTTTATAAAAAAATTCACCATCTGTGGAGGATGAATAATGGTGAAAATAAAATGGCACCATTTGGTCGTTTACTTGTGAATCCAAATGTCTAGACTCATCGAATATGGAATACTGCCTGGCCGTATCGTATTAATGTAAAAAATTTCCCGCAATTTATTCATTAGTAGATTTTTATTGTGTCTATTTTGTTGTGTAAAACACTAACGTACGTTTACATAGTCCCTACCCTTGTTGTGGAAAATCCAAAAATTCGAAAATATGTTTCTTAATCGCTCTTTATATCCTGATAATGCGATAAAAATTTTTGTGTAATGTTATTCTTAAACTAATATTGAAGGAAAAAACATAACAAAACAATTATTAAATGAAATCCATATTTACACAAATTACACAAATAAAATTGCATTAATGGTAATACGTTTGTTATTTTTTCAAATTTCCTTAACAAAAACGTCTGAGCTGGATAACAATGATTCCTCCCTCTCATACTTTTCTCCATCCCAAATTTTAAACAAAAACTTTAAACTTTTATTCTTGAAAAAAATGTGATCTCACGTTATGTTCCGCTGCAGTCCAGTGTTTTTACGAAATTTGAACCAGATTTCTATTTTTGCGATCAGGAGAATGTTCACTAGAGACATTACACATGCAGACGGGCGGACATGCTTAAAACGGCTTATTATGGCTTACTTTACGTAGTCCCTGACAAAATGTTTTGACAAAATGTATCTACCCCTCATTTTTCAATGATGGGTACAAATATACGGGGATTATTGCAAACTTATGTATGTATAACTTAAACAGATCACAGAACGTTTGTGTTCCAGTAGTTCCTCTAAACAAGCAGCGGAAAAGTCTTGAACGCTTGTGCACGTCTTATTTTTTCTGTCTCAATCATTGATACGTCTTTAAGGTATCCTTTTTAGAATTGTAGAATTAGAATTTAGAATGTAGCTACGGAAGAGGTGTGATGTAAAAACACATTTATAATTGCATTTGAAGTAATTTTATTTTAATTTTTTTTTATTTTAACATTACATTAAATCTTCTCATAGCAGAAAAAAATTTTTTCATTTGATTTTACTTTTTTAAATTGATTTGCAACAAATCCATTCACATATAGTTAGTTATATAGTTTGCTATAAGATATTTCAAAAGATATATTTTCTGCTCTCTTTATGTGTTTGTAAGTGTAATGCAAATAATACTCATTTTAAAAAAGTGTTTTACAACAATAATAATAAATTAAATTTTCTTATTTAAATAAGTGACTTTTGAAGAAGGATTAAATATTAATTATTCTTCGGGCGCATTTAGTTTTCCATCCCAATCTTTGAAGGCAATAAATAAATCTTCCTTATTACTGTGGATTTACAGCAGTTTCTGAACTGATTTGTGATATTTTCAGTTTGAATTTTTGATTTTAGCCATAAAAAAGAATAAAAAACCGAATAAAGTAGAAGAGATATGTTTAGACAGTGATGTGTTGTGCAGATGTGTGTGTGCAGATGTGTTAATAAAATCGTTGAAGCAAACGTTTTGCAAATAAATCGCGGTATCAATTCCGCAAGATGCCTTCTTAAAAAAGAGGGTAAGAAAATGACGAAACTATGTTCCTTGCAACATAATCCATCATTTCATTTCTAGCTTGTGCCGAAATGCTTGAAGAAAAACCAATAAAACAAAACACAGTTTTAGTGGAAACAGATAAGAATATTACCCTAATTGGTATTAATAGGCCACGGCAACGTAATGCTATAGATGGGCAAACTACTGCTAAACTTTGCGAAGCCTTCAGCGCTTTCGAGGCAGACGATGCTTCGCCGGTGGCGGTGTTGTGTGGTATAGCAGGTTCATTTTGTTCTGGTTTTGATATACTCGAAATGGCCAATGAAGATGAAAGTACGGTCAGTGTGGAAATATTAATGATACCCGAGGGCTCACTTGGACCAACGAGAAGGCAATTAGGCAAACCGGTTGTGTGTGGTATTAACGGTTATTGCGTAGCAAACGGTTTAGAATTGGCATTGATGTGCGATTCACGGGTTATGGAAGACTCTGCAGTATTAGGTTTTTTAATCGTCGCTTTGGAGTTCCTGTAATAGATGGTGGCACTGCACGTCTTCCAGCTATGATTGGATTGTCACGTGCTCTTCACTTAATATTAACTGGCCGACATGTCTGCGCAGAAGAAGCTAATAGCATGGGTATAGTAAATCGAATAGTGCCGACTGGTGAAGCCTTGAACAAGGCTATAGAATTGGCCAAGTGTTTATCAAAATTTCCACAAAGTGCGCTGAATCACGATCGCAAATCGGTATATTCAGCTGTCTTCGACGTAGGCAGTTTCCAACAGGCCATACAGAATGAGATTATGTACACATCCAAAGATATTATTGATCAAATGCTTGACGGCATTAAATGGTTTAATAAAAGTGCGAGTATTTATTTACCTTAAAATATATATACTTCAGTAAATTTTAAATCTCTTAACCTACAGCTTTTAAAGACAACGACACAGATAGTTGGCTAAAGCGTGATAAATCAATGGCAGATTGGTATGACGAGGAAGTCGCTGAAGCTGCCGCTAAGGTCGAAGAAGAAAAGCAAGCGAAAGAGGCTCTACGTATTGAGGCCGAACAAAAGGTACAAGAGGAAAAAGAACGAAAATTTAAAGAAAAAACTTTAAAATCGACTACAGTAACGGGAAAACAGAAGACTGAAAAAGAGGTGGAGAAAGATGACAAAAATGATATGATGATGAATGTAAATTCAAATGATATATGAATGTAACTTCGAAAATTCTTAAATAAAAAAATAAAGCAAAAACATAGAATACTAGATTGGAAAAAATAATTCGAAAAAAGGACGCAAGTATTTTTAATAAGAAAGTTGTGCAAGTAGAGAGACGTGTTCTTTTCAAGTGAAAATCAAATTGTTATACGAAAATCGTTTGAGTGACGCGATACGAGCTCTGCTTCATCACGTGAGCGTACGAGCTTGAACGGAGCTGAACGTTTAGGACGACCAAAAACGGTAACCGCAGAAGAAATCATCGCCAAGTTCACCAAATGGTGCATGGGCGGCCGTCGAGGGAAAGTTAGAAAAATGTATAGCAGAGGCCATGACCGTTTGTAACCCCCTGAATCGGTTTCGGCGGCACGTTGCATCTTGCTTGTGCACCTTGATTGCAGCATTTTTGCACAGTGGAATAAAAGCACATAGTCACAAGCCGAAGGCTACATGAATCGATATCCAATTTTCTGCCCCGTCCATCATATTTTGCAGATCTTAATCTCCGGCTATTATTATATGTTGATAAAGTTCCAAGGGAGGGGGGGGACTTGAAATATACTTTCATAAAAAGGGTATCGAAACGACAGAGAATCGTTGAACCGATTGCATCATTCCTGAAGGAGCTTTTGTTGAGAAAGCCACAAGGCGAGGATTAATTTTGAAAAAGAAAAATGTTCTTTCATTCTTTTCTTTCATTTGCGAACCGATCGCAACATTCTGAGTCAACTTTTGTACATTTCTATATCTTGTGGAAAAAACTTCCAAAGCATTTGTTTCTTTTATTAGATTTAATTAAACAATTCTTTTATTATGTTCGTGTTTCTGTTGTTCTTTTATTTGTTTGTGTGGTTGTGTCGTGGTAGTGGTGGTGGTGCTGGTAGCAGTGGTAGTAAGTAAAAGCGTTTAGTTTATAGATTTATTTGTATTTCAATTTATTTGAATTTGTTTGGTTGTTTGGTATTTTTTCTACTCGATACCCGAGATTTCTGCTTACATACGAAATGTTTTATTGTGATTGCGTTTGAAACGCGGCCAAGCCAAACAAGTATATTTTGTACATGTGCTATAAATGTGTGGATGTGTGTGTGTGTGTGTTAATCGTTTTAAATGCAATACTTCTAGCTAAGGAAAAGTTAAGGCAGTCGCAGAGAATGTGCTTTATAGTAAGAATTTGTTCACAACTGCAGATTGGGGAGGAAGACTTCTTCAAGATCCATTGATGAGTTGCAATTGTATGCCCAAGGCGAATTCTCTAAAATGTTTGGATCTTGATTTTCTCAACATTTGTTGGATATAAAGGTGGAATTAATTGCGAGTTAATAGAAGAGTAGTGTTGATGATGGTATTGTAGATTTTCTTCTGTAATTTTCTCTTTAACTTTTCCACCAATGTATTTTTGAAGACCCAACTTTTCCATGGCATCATCCATAATTAGAGGTGCAGAAGCAGGATATTTTGCCGCTCGATCAGCCTGTTCATTTCCCAATAAACCGATATGACTAGGAACCGACAACATTTTAATTTTTCCGCCGGGTGTTGTAATTATATTCCTTAATTTGTTGACTGTGCTCCGTCTCAAAATCGAAGGATTCCGAATAGCTTGTAATACAGACAGACTGTTAGTAACAATGACGGTTTTGAGTTTGTTTTTATGGGCAAGGTTCGCAGCGTGAAGGATAGCTTTGGCTTCAGCTGTGAAAGTTAAAGTACCCTCGTGAAATATGTGATTGGGAAGAACCTGTCCTGAAGCATCTACCACGGAACAAGCAGGAGGCAGACCAGAAGATTTTGAGCCGTCTGTGTATGAAAGATCCCAACCGGTTCTCTCCAGTACTCGGGTTTTTTCAGCTATTAGATTCCTGAAGACGTAATTTGGAGTATCTTCTTTCTTGTGCATAGACAGCGAGATGTCAAAGGAGCAGTCTTTCAAAATCTACGGAGGGTTAACACCAAAATAGCAGAAAATTTTTAAGCGAATGTCCAATTCCTTTGCGACGTACAAACAATAATCAATTACAGATGGTGACTTTGGAATTTTCTTCGCAATAAAAATCTTTCTCACGTCATCGCCGAGAACAGATTTGTTTGAATTAAGAAGCTTGTGGACTATTTTAGGTTTTAACTCATAAAATCTATTTTCTGAAGTTGGGAGACCAGTTTCAATTATAATATTATTTATAGGCGTTGTCTGAAAAGCATAACTTGTTCTGAGGGCTTGGTGATAAACCGGTTTAATCTTGCTTAAAACAACTTTGGGTCCCAGAAAAAAATGAATGGGGCAAAATTTATTTTTCACCTCTTACTTCATTAAAAGGTATTGTTAAGAAGAACTAATCTACCCAGTCGTGACGCCCGCCATAATTACTTTCGAATTAACACACTTAGCTTGTCGTATTCTATTCTCCAAATCGTTTTATTCTTATGTAGTATATCGCTGGTACTATTAAGAAAAAAATAATCCACTAGGTCGTGATGTTCGCCATAGGAAGATAATATATCTTCTTTTGAGAAACGTACAAACTAGTTTTAAACATTCTGCTTGGTTATCTTATGATTAATAAGAATAAGCATGCAAGCAAAAAAGTGAGAAAAAGAAAATCTAATCACTTGTAGAGTTTTTCATAAAGTAAATGTGACAAATGTCAGTCTTCTTCCTTTTATAATTTTTGAGTAATAAGCAAAAAACCACAATTGTTTGTTTAGAAAAACGGATTTTTGCTCTGACCAATTTGGCCCATTTTCATTACCAAGGCAAGGATTTCTAATGTTTCTGCCAAATTTGAAGCCGATAACCTAATTTTCGCAACACATATATACACAGACGCACAGACATGGCTTAATCAGCCCAGTATTTCCAGCTGGTCAGGAATACATATACTTTACAGCGTCCCTGAAGCTTCCTTTTGGGTATTGCAAACATTATAACAAAATAAGTATACCCCCATGCTTCAGTGATAAGTATAAAAAAATCAAAGGAAAACCATTTCTTAAAAAAAGTTTCTTTTAAGAATAATAGAATTTATTTATTTATATGTATATATTTCATTCCTCACTTGGGTCTTTCTATAGGATGTACAACGCGTTCTCAGTTGTAAGTGAGAGGATGAGAAAAACTTTCCTAAAAACTAAAAGCAAATTGCCTTAACAAAATTTCAACAAAACGATGTCTTTGATGATTTTATACATTTATTCTTGAAACCTTGCCAAATGCGTAAATTGTTTAAAAGAGCCGCGGCAGCAACTAGGTAGCATAAACATGGTTGATCGCGATTCCACTCTTGCCTTAGATAGTAGTGAAAGCTACTCTTCAAAACGTGTAATCTATAGCTTATTCTTTCGTTTTTCAAGCGATTATGAGGAAGCACTACAGTTTGGAAAACCCTCTCTCGTTTGGCGGTTCTACCCGAAAAGAACAATACAAAGTAATTTAAAAATTAGCCTTAGTAGCTTTTTTATGTGTATAAATATGTATACATTTTCTACTTTACATATATATGTTTTATGTATACTGAGCAGGTGTAGCAGGTTCCCACGTTGGACGTCACCTTTTCGTAACAGAATTACATGAAATTTGTCTGTATGTCTAACCTTTTTGTTGTTTGTTGTAAGGTCGTCCAAAGTTCGGAGAATGCAAACGGATAGAAGCACATGTTACTGAAGCTTTAGCTAGTTCGGCAGTAATGGGGTTTCTATCTTTATCGCTCAGAAATTCCACAGAAGGCGAACGAACAGACGAAACTTGCGTATCGAACTGGCAGATCTTACGCCCTGAGCCACTCTATATTCTACTGCCTTCATGATGACGACACACTTGTTTGTTTTGATTGAACATTGCAAGAAATTGTCTCGATTGAACGTATTGTTCATGAATAGCATCGTTCACAGTAGACTTTCGATTTCAATAATTATGAAGTGGTTAAAATTGTCTTTAAATTTGAAGCTTTAATTCTAAATTCTCCAAACATACATTTGTCACATTATTAAATTTTCGCTCTATGATTCTAAGCTCTTAACCACCCTCCTCTCCGTTTTTATTCTTCTTCTATCAAGACTGCTTATTTCTTTTCTACGTATACCAATATCTCGCGTATGCCATATTTTTTCTTTACGATCGCCATTAATAGTCCTTCACCTTAACAATTGCCTACAGCGTCGCAATTGAAAAAATGTTACAAATTCGGCCAATCAATCCCCACTAGTGGCGCAAGGTAAAATTTAGCGTAATATTTGTTAGGATAGTAATGCCTAATTGTAAAACTCAGACGCGATTAGACTTAGTTAACTTATAGTGCAGTTTGAGATTTGTACATATATTCGAGACGCAAGATTTGCCTCTACGTTTGTTTAATTGCATATATTATTATTAATTTTTTTGGCAGAGAAATAAGTTCCAAGACTAAAGTCTTAAAGCACAAGCAACTAAGGCTATTGGCTCTATTTAAAAGACTACCGCACTTGAGCATATATATTTTATTATAAATATATATTTTATTATAAATAATTGTTCCATTGATTTAACAGGAGCTGTGCTTTCCTTCGTATCGTATCGGTACACAAACCATGCCGTAAACTTTTCCGCACATATGAAATATTCTATTGCTTATACATTCGCAGCAGTATCGGATTAAATATCTATTTTTTCGTTTATTTGATTTAGTTTAGTTTATTCGTTATTTTTGGTATACATTTTTGTTTAAAATTATGTCGCCTTACTCTAGACGATCTTGCAGGCAGATAATGATTGAAGCTCCGTTCCAAAGCTGCATGGAAAGTAGGTTGAAATAAGTATCGGTTGTACGACATTTATGTTCCACGATTCGTGCGACAATGGAAAAAGAACGAAAGATATGTGAATACCTTTTGTCTCGACACCGAATTTCGCTAAGTCCAAAAAGTGGACTAACCGGTGGTGAAAATTATTATAGATCAATTTCCATAAAATATTGAAAATTATATATATTAAGGGGACCCATAACTAATCAATTATTTTCGCAAGATACCATTTCTCATTAATCCTGCGGCAACCAGAAAAGTGTAAGCATACTTTTTTTTGGTGTTATTTTTCAACTAGTTTGTTAGTAATTTATTCCCAAGAATGTAAATTGTTTTTGCAGCCCTGTAATAAAATGGCAGACTTTGTACCTTCTGAGAGCCATATTCGTAATTGTGTACTTTTCCATTTTAACACCGGTTTAAATGCCACGGAGTGTCCGAGCCAATCCACTCTTAAAAGGCCAAAGTGCGACCATGTACCAAAATTCATCAAAATATCGCAGTAATTACGATCTGTATAACGAATACAAAAATGCATGGGCGGACATCAGACAGATAGACGTACCTCAATTGACTTAGGAAATGATTTTGAATCGCTCGATATAATGAAAGGTGATTCTATCTTAAGCTACATGTATCCGCATGTATTGCAAGTAGTGTAAGATATAACGACATTTGTCAGCATTATAATATGTACACTCCCCTAATAAGAAATACAATGGAAATTCCTTTAATTAAAGGAAAGTTTTTTTAAATAATATTTTAAACAACATTTTTCTCGACTTGTTGTAGCCATTGAGAAGTTTAAATTAATTGTAGGCAACGATTATTTTATTAAAATTCCTATGACCTTGAACTCGTAACAGGAAGGAAGTTTAAAAAAAAAAAAAAGAAAATATAAACAGTCTTGTACACTTTTTAATTGTGCTTTAATTGTGCTTTAATTTAAGCATGTCCTTACCGTTGAATTTTTTAATGACGTTAACATTAATGGTGGCAACAAGGACGTGATCAAAAACCTATAACGGATATGTCCAAAAAATGTCATAAGTATTAATGTTGCTAATGTCCCAATGTCCCTAATCCAATCCAGGCTATATATAAATTGGACCCCCGTTCGGAAACTATTTAAGAAACGAATATTTATAAAATAGACTTGAGGAATAAAAGTGCAATTATTGACATATAAAATTTTATATCGAATACTTGAAGAGATTTTTAATGCTTCTTTTGCATGATTTTTTTTTGGTTTAGCATGGAATTATATCTTAATTTCTTTATTTTTTCCTTTTTTTTTTTGTTTGTTAGGTACATGTGTTCAGACGATTTTATTTTTAGAAATATGGTTTGGAAAAATTAACTACGCATGTTACTAAGTAAAAAGTGAATTGGTATTTGTGCTGCTTGAATTTAAATCCAATAAGCTAGCAATATCATGTTCGTAACACCAAAGGATTGCCTTTTTTCCAAAAGCCTTTAACTTTAGGAGCGATTACAAACAACACACAAATTAGATTCGGAAAGCCTTAACTGATAAGTTTTAAAATAATTGCGTTTTCTGGAACGCAACTTATCTTTTTGCGTAGCCACAGCTGTACGTTGATAGCGCTTGAGACGTATTGATACGAGAAAAGTAAAGTATTTGATATCGAATTTTGTTACCTTTCTTTATTGTACATATATTGTGCCACGGTAAAAATTTCTAACCGAATATTTAGTCAGCTGTTGAAGGAATACACAGGTTTATGGATTAATGGTAGAGGCAGTACTTTATGTAAAGTATTGTGCAGCAAGTTAGCCGACCGACTGACGGCAGAAATTGGTGACTTAGTCACTGGACTGGATGTTATTAGGAAAATTTATACGGTTAGGACAGAAAACGGGGGGTTAAGACTAAAATGACAAAATATACGTGGTACGCATGCGAATTGGGTTTGGCGTGGGCCGTGAAAACAATAACGGGCCACATACGTGGCGGTAAAAACTTACGTATTGATCGCACAAATAGGAGAGAGAGTAGCAGGGAAAGAAAGAGAGGAGGAGGTAGCACAAATAGAAGATAAAGTAGCAGGGTAAGAAAGACAGAAAGAGATAGCACAAATGGAAGATGTACAAATGACAGACGATCTAACTAGGGCGCCATGTGTAGGTAGGCTACATGTAGTAAATAAATAACTAATAAGCCCAGATATTTTCGCGAACAGAGATGACACCAGCGGCCCGTCAATTGCGGCTGATGCTAGCCTTAGGAAGCAATTGGAGAGGGTTGAAGTCGAAAAAGAAGAATCGAAGCGGCAGCTAGCGAGATATGAATGCCAGGAGGTACAACCGGAAGCTGACAACGTGGTGCCGGATATGGAGACACTCCGGGAAGTCGTAAACAAATTGAGTCCTCTCGACAAAATTGTATAACTCCATTTTGAGGAGGTCTTCACCAACAATGAGGTGCTTTATTCGCGGGCGAACGATGCATTAAATAGTTGCAATTACCTCGACGAGAGCACGAAGCAGTACAGGTGCGCCTACAACACGGTACTCGGACATTGGGTTCGATGTGCGAGCAGTAGTACGCGATCGGAATACCGCATATAAACAAGTTGTACACGCATTACCGGCTGGAGTCGTATTTGTATATGATTACCTGCACCTCCTTAGAACATATAAGACAAAAGTGGCAAAAACCAAAGATAAATACAACCTCAGCATAATTGCGAAATTGTGCAAGCGATTCGAACCCACCAGTAAATTTTGGGCCCAACGAGGCGCCGATTTAACGGTCTCAACACCGCGGTACAACAGCGAAGTGGTACAATTCTTCAATGACGCCATGCCAGCCGTCCTGCAAGCGGCCATCAATGAAAAAGTATTCCGAGAAGACCGCGAAATTGCAAAGCGGACGTGCGACTTATTCAAGGTTCTATCGGATTTCACCACTATTTTCCATGAGAGCTCCATAACGGCTCAAAATGTGGAGGAAATCAAACTCAAACTTCAAAAAATCAGCGAGTACCTGTTTAAAAAATTTAAAAAGAACGCGCTTACTATTGCCACGCAAGAAGCAATCATCAATTTTATAAAATTAATGGAAGAATTAACAAAGGTTTACCCTGACATAACTTTCGCCTCTTACAGGGTAAGTCAAGACCTTCTCGAGGCATTTTTTATCAACATGTCGCTGTCAAAAAAAAAGAGGGCCAGACCGGGCACTGACATCGTAAAATTATGCAATTATGCGGTTACAGAACTTGCAGGTTTTTAAACATAAAAATGGATACAAAATAATGGACGATTACATACTAATCAATGATATGAGTTATGAAATTGAGGAAGAGCCTGAAGAAGACTTCACACCATTTGGGCTCGGTGGAGAGGTGTTTGCAGATCTCCGCAAACTGCAACTAAAGTTATGAAGTTAGATACATGCGACTGTTCACGGTTTTCGGAATAGTACGCCATATCCATGAACAGTTGAATTGCCGTCGCTGCCTTCGAGACATGACGGAAGACAGCGACAACTTTTACGAGGAGGTGGTGGGTCAAAAAACTCCGAAAGACCCCATAAATAACATTATGATGACAACTAAACATATTAATCCAGCGTTCCCGAAAGCAGAGGTGATCGTAGCATTCGAGCAAGCAGGTGAACTGTTCTTTTCAGCGATGGAACACAAAATGATGGAGAAGAACATCGGCAAACGCATAAAGGCTACCGTGGTGGCACGGCTTGCCTTCTTTAAGAAAGCGGGATCATGTAGTAGCGGCATGGTCAATCGAAGAAATTTGCTCGGATTCATATTGTTTCTGCTATTAAAATCCAAAAACATCAGAGAACCCATTGACTAGAACGTGTCTGAATACTGAAGTAATTCAAATGTTTTGCAAACATATTTAAAAACTTCTTATTTACGTTCTTTCTTTCTTTTATTTTAGATTGATAAGGTCCAACACAACATATTCAAAAAGCCGAGTCATGCTCGAAATGCAGCAAAGCAAAGGTAAATAAATTATTAGATATGTAAATTATTTACGTTCTCTCTTTCTTTTATTTTAGATTGATAAGGTCCAACACAACATATTCAAAAAGCCGAGTCATGCTCGAAATGCAGCAAAGCAAAGGTAAATAAATTATTAGATATGTAAATTATTTACGTTCTCTCTTTCTTTTATTTTAGATTAAAAAGGAACGATTGCGCCGCCGCCCACCACATCACATACACGAAGATCCATTGTATCCCAAAGGTAAGTTTGTGTTTATCTATAAATTATTCATTTGTTTTTATTTCATTTTAAATTTAAAAAAACGTACGCACTATTGCTTCAGCAGGATGCAATGCTTCCCTAGGCCAAATGTAAGTGTGTGGCCGCCTTTATATGTTAAATTCAGTAATGAAAATATTTTTCTTTTGCAAATATCAAGATATTAAGAATCAGCAGCCGCACAGCAACGATCTTGTTTATATTTATTTATTTCGTAGATATATACTTTTTATGCATTCATATATTATGTACGTATATTATGTATAAACGGATTTTTATTGCAAATGTTATTATAGTTTTAAGTTCAGTTTATAATGGTGTAGGCCTAAAGGGGAGCCAGCCATTTAAAACAATTGGCAACGCGCCTATCATGGTACCTAAAGAGTGGTGCGGGAAACCGTGCCAGGAAGCAAGCTATTGTGCTGGAAGAACCCTGTTCTATTGGGTAGGCTATTTGAATTGTAATACAAATTGTTTTCAAGTAAACATTTTCTAAAGTTATCGACGGTCAGCTTAACTGTAGCACATTGTTTTGCACGTTTAATTTTCTTGTCGTCTTCCTTCATTATTTTTCCATTATATTCGTCTTTCATCATTCCTAAAACTTTTTTATTCAATAGTGGAAAGTTGAAATGTAAAAACTATGTTTTTTCCCAGACCTGAAGCATGTTTGGACATTGAATCAACAGTGGAATTCGTTGAATATCCAATGAATCCTACCGTCGAGTTCTCGGTAAATATGTAAAAATTTGTAACAGAAGAAGAAGGGATCAATTCAAAAAATGTGCATGCGTGAGTGGATGCAATACTGCAGAAATGTGCATTGCATTTGTTCAGCTTTTGAATTATGAACGAATACTTTGCTTTTATGTTTTTCTTTATTTTTGTCATAGATAATATAATAATTTGTACAATTTTTTATAATAACTTTTCAAAATACCACCCACTTAAGGCACCTTTGCTAGCATTATATGCCGACAAAATCATTTTTTGCTTTTGTTAAAAATTTCAAAATCGTTACATTTAAAAACTAAAAATCACTAATAATTAGAAAGATGCTCCGCCCTAATAAAAAGGTAGCGCCAAGAGTGCAAATTTTCAGCCAGAATTCCCCCAATTTATTAAATTAGAAGGAAAAGAAAGGATAACATTTCATGGGAGTATAATTGAAAGATATAGCCAGGGATAAAGTCAGAAACCGAAACCCAAGGAATTGATCAGGAAAAGATAATTCATACTTTATTATTTTTCCGATTTTTTTATAAAATTTATATTAATAAAAGGTGAACTTGAAAGAATGCGTCTTGTTCGTGAGAAACACTAGGTGAGTGATATTATTATTTTTTTATAATCTAACAAAATCACACAACAGTAATGTTCGGCTAAGGATTTGGTGAGATTTCCGGAAGAAGACACTTAGGTTAATTAAGGAGATGGGTTAGGATAACTACACAAGACGTTTTATTTTTTTATTTATTTTTTTTAGTTTTAATTATCAATTATAAGTTGGAGAATGCACGGAGATGAAATAATTAAACGTTAACATAGCGCGGATATGTGCTTCTAAATTAGAAATCTACATTCACGCCATTCCGACGAACCAGACCGGTTTCTGGGTGCGCAGCTCATTTTTAGGAACAAAAATACACCACCCAATCTGAAATATCATTCAGTATGTTACATAACTGGCTCTCATTTGGACGGCGTATCCTGGCAGTCATTTGTTTGAGTTATGCATGGCTTTCGTCACTCGAAATTTATTTTAAAAAAATAAGGGGCCAATTTAACGATACAATCAATAAAAAAACCATAAAAACGTAACTTAAGAGAAAATTATGTAATATTTCTGAGGAAATGAAATAAAGTGAAACAATTGCAGATTGACCTGGCGGAGGCGGTTCATAGTGCACAATAGCACGATAATCGAAAATAATGTTAAGATCACCTTGATTTTTGATCGAAGTTGGCACGGTTTTTCCGGTTTTGCCTGACCTCTTGCACGACGTTCGCTGGCTTAATCGGTTATTTCCTTGTCGTATGCTTAGATCCATGTCTCGTTTCACTTCATTTCGCAAATAAAATTTAACGCAACTTCTCTGCTCAACAAAGTCACACATTGTAAAAATCGGGAAAAATGCTTCTTGTTGCCTACCAAACACCGCCAATTTTATCATCGAATGAATTTTCATTCGACACTGACACTGACTGAACTCGACAGCCATAAGCCGACTCTAATATATAACGCCTTTTCAATGTTCTTGTCTAATTGGATTCATGTAAGGGAGATATTATCAAGGCGTTTACTTGTCTCAGTCAGTATCTCTCGAAGTGGATATATTGACATACCGTTCGTACGAAAGTAGAGAAGAATAATAGTTAACATTTGCAGAGATATCCGATACTGATTGTATTGCTTAAGCACACCAACCAAACTGTCCGTAAAAATAATGTTTCCACTGTCATCTTTGGCTCTAACGTGATAAAGGCTGGGTTTAGTAAAGTTTTCACTCGAATAAACTCATTTGTATTTGAACAAGCGAACTCGGATACATGATCTAATCAAAACTAATAAAACCATTAAAATTGCTTTTTGACACTGATCAAAACCGGCAAATATTTTTGTATTTGTCGTGTGTTTTTATTAAACTACGTGATCCTTCAATCCCTTGCGTTGATCTTGACTGTATGTCATTACGCTTACATAAATGTTGCAAGCCTTTCCTTAAGGAAAGCTGAATGCTTCAGTAACTCAAATAAATTCAAAACTAAAATTTGTTCTTGTCTTTTCTTTTTAAATATAAAAAGATTTTCGAGTTCGAGTTTTTGTATTAAAAATTGCAATTCTTATTATTTATCTTAATACACCATGGGATCACACGTAGCCAAGTTTGTTGAACACAATTTAGAGTCTGGATGGATACAGCATCTAGAGATAATTAGAAAATGAACTATGGTTAAACATGAAGATGTGTTAATAGAAACTACAAAATCCTAAACCATTACTAATTTTGCCAACCCATTAAGAGATTAAATATCACATTTGCAATTTATTAAATATTTAGCAAACATACCGCACGAAATCAATTTTCGACTATATAAAAGATATATTTCGAATTGATATTAGGCATATACTCTCCAGACATGGAATTATAAAATTCATAAGGCAACAAAATTAAGCAGGGAGGCTATCAAACCGTGATTCGTTACGATCAGGATAAAATTTTCGTTTTGCAATTAGCGACACTTACGATATGTGCTCGATGACCCATAGCATGACCTGGTAAGTTTCTCCTAAAACGAGCTCGTACAGCACCGCTATTTCCGTGCAAGCGTGTAACTTTACCCCAAACAGCACGGATTCTAGTCTTACGTTCTGGATGCTGAGGGACACACTTCTTAGTCCCCGCTTTGTATACATAAACCCAACGTTTGTCGACGTAGAATATACCATGTTCCTTACGACGACAACCCTCAACCTAGAAGCATTTTAAATAACATGGAAATGAACGAACAAAGAAGCAAACTAATCTTTAGAATGGCTTGAGTTTCATGTTGATTTCTTAAACCACGCTTATAACCAGTGAAAACTGCCTTAGCACATAAACGACCGCGCCGTTTATATTTGACCGTTGACTTGACATCTGTAGCCTTTTCTATTTTAGCTGGCTTGGCAGCTTTGGGCGTCTTCGAAACTTTGGTTGCTTTTGCAGTAGAAATAGCGGCAGGAGTAGCTTGGATATCGGCAATACTTCACTAAATATTTAAAGGAAAAGCAAAAACCCAACAATCTAGTATAACGTCCGAAGAAGCTTTAGAATTGGGTTCACCTGTATTTGCTGTATTGGGGTATTAGGGATTGTATCGACTATTTGCAAGAACACGCTCTGAAGAGTGAGCAAATGTACAGGATTGAATCAATAAAAACTCGAATTTTACATTACAAACATATTGCATAAAGCAGATTAAAGCAACATGCAACAAACCTTTAAAAACTTCAAAATCCGCCACGTTGCCAGGAGGTAATTTCATATATTTAATTATTAAGTTATGCATTGCTTTAATCTCTTCACAACCTACAAGGCCAATGCAAGCGAGATATTTTAAAAGCAATTGTTGCTTTAATAACTGAGCCGCTAATATCGACGATCGATAGTCTGTACTTCTATTGTTCATGATGAATTTATATATTTGATATAATATTTGCCAATAACAATCGGTGAAAACTAGTATTCTGGCGTTGCAAATAAACATGAAAGATGTGAATGGGTTGGAACGCCTTTTAGAATCCCACCTAAGTATTGTTACAAAAAATTAATCCTTATACGCCAAGGCATAGTTTTCAGTATTTTGTGGTGAAAATATGGTTAGACTTCTACCAATATTGCAACACCTCTAAGAAATGACCGATGATTAAGGTTCTCCATTTTTTTTGTGATTGCTCGCCTTCTCGCTTGTTCTTTGTCAAAAAAAATAAAGAATAATTCTTACGTCCTTGCCATAGATTTCGTCATAAGCACTTTCTTTCATAAAATTTATCTTCATTCGGAGTTGCAACAAATAAAAAATTTGGCATACGCTTTACTTCTTTAACTAATTCTTATAACTAAATGCTATCTCCCAACAAAATTGTCTCTTATCAACATCAGAAATGCATTATTAGGGTTAACTCTTTTCGTTGCATGACAGTTTCTCAAGATATGAGAATGATTTGACACAGATATGAGAATATCGGCTGCTTTTTGTTTTTTGTCATCAGCTGAACAGTAACCCGTAACAGCAACCCGTAACAGAAGTGTCATTTTGCCGACGGCATTGCAACTTAACAGTAACCCTACTGTTACCCGTAACAGTAAAAAAAAATTGAGGTTGAGATATAAACCTCTTCTTAGAAGAGACTTACGTTGAAACTTTAGATTTTTTGTTCGAGTTGCCATGGTTGATGTTCTTATGAAAACTGACATGCTTGGAGCAGATGACTTTTTTCTTTATTGGATATAAAAACCAAATAAAACAAAAATTTGAAAATTCGTGTGTTCGGGTGTTCGTATGGCTAAGCTGGCGGTTGATAAAGGCATTCAGGTCGATCTTACCACAGGTTACTCCACCGAGGAAGTGTGTTATGCCCAAGTAATATCAACGAAAATAATACTCCGGAATATTTTTAAAAATGAAAACGTATGTTTTACTTGTCTATAGTTGCTACCTTGCTTCCTTATAAGAAACTCTTCATATCCAGCTTCCAACCATTTCCCTCAGGTAAAACTCACCCTTACGTTTTAGAAACCAAATTTTTTCTTTATGGTCTCAAATCTGATGCATTTCGTTTTCATTTTCTCTAGGTGCTCGTTCACATGGGCATACTTGGCAACACCGCTGCAGATAAAATTGCGTCTTATTTTAATGCAGGTGCTCTGATTTCTGCAGATTTCTGCAGGGGTAATCGACAAAAACAATCACCTTATGGTCGTCACTTATACTCTTTACTTCCACAAATAAATAAAACACAAAGCATAAAACAAATAAACAATAACAATTATATATCAAATCTAAACCCAACTGTCCTGACGAAATTACGTAGTTTATTTTAAACCTTATGGTGACGAATTCCTTCTCTTAGGCCTGATCCATATTTTGGAAAAACACACTGAATGGAATTTTTAACATAAGGAAAATGCAGGTTATCATGAATAGATTTGTTACTAACGAGCCACGGCACATCGACAATAAGGCGAAAAGTCTTAAATTGATATTTTTAAAGTATTGCAATGTTAGATATGGTAGGATTTTCCCATATAAATCCTTGATTGTGATCGTAACATATGCAGATTTTTCACTATTTTTTTTAACAATCCATTTGCGCTGTCGAATCGAAAGTTTTTTAAAATCAATACGTAGGAAACATTCATTGGATTGGAGGCGTCCTCTTTGATCGTAGGCTACGTTTCAATTTGCACGTTGCGTTCTTGATAAGCAAAGCTAGGTCCGCTCTTGGTTTCATCAAGAGGTGGTCCAAAGAGCTAGATGATCAGTATATTACCAAAAGGCTGTATACGTGTTTGGTTAGGCCTATACTTGAGTATGCTTCTATTGTGTAGTCTCCTTCATATAGGTGCTATGTAGACTCAATTGAATCTATTCAAAAGCAATTCCTGTTGTTTGCTCTTAGGAATTTGTGTTGGGATTCGTTTGCTTCTCTTCCCCCTTATGAAAATAGGTTGCTTCTTTTGTCCTTACCGTCTCTTGAAAAAC
>KK502548.1:0-19025 GCA_000688735.1 Glossina austeni | reverse complement strand
TTCTTTTGTCCTTACCGTCTCTTGAGAAACGTGGACTTGTTCTTGGCGTTTGCTTCGTAACGTCAAAGTAATAAATAGTGCTATTGACTCGCCGTCATGGAGCCGTCACTTGGCGAAATAAGTTTTAATGTTCCTAACCGCTTTTCTAGGCACTTTACCTTGGTTAAGGTTAGTCATTGTAAATATAATTATGAGCTGTTTAACCCGCTCAGAGTTGTTTGCAAGAACCTAAATAACGTCTATCACCTTTTTTCATTATCGGACTCTCTAAAGTCCACTAAAGCCGCATTGCTTAACACACGTGATCTGCCTATGTCGTATTTAAACCAACTTTATCCCTAAAAAGTCATTATGACTCGAAAATGAATTGTTGTTAACTATTATCGGTTGCCAAGCTTATGCATGTTTGCAATGGCTTAGGGGTTCATTTGCAACTAGGTTCTGTACCGGTTGTGGGTGTGGCTCTGTGCTAATTGTGTACATGCTTTTTTTTCTTTTTTCCTTTTATTTGTTTTATTGTACTTATACTAAGTTTTTTTTAATAATAATTAATTTAAGATTTACTTTAAGAGTTGTGTATAAGTGGAATAAATAAATAAATAAATAAATAAAAAATCACTAGATGGAAATAGAATTGCTGTGTCATCTGAATATGTAGCAGTTAATGTATTGTTAGCGACCCAACAATCTGATGTGAAAATTGCAGAGTATTGGACTTAATACGCTTCTTTGCATATCTGTCATTTTCAAGTTTAACATAGAAATGCATAGATAGCATATCAATGCATAGAAAATACATAGATAGCAATTGGAATAGATTTTTTAACTTAAACGTCCTTTCCATGTGTACGAACCACAGGCAGTAAATTTTAGTTTCAATGGCTTCTCTTATGTACGAAATGACAAAATGTCATTCTTCAATGGTGTCACTGAATATTTTGATGAAATTTTCTTATACTGATGCGGTTTTACCCAAGGACGACCCTTATTGAAAATAGTTTGAATCGGACTAGTTTGTCGACTAGTCCCCACCTGGCGCTTTATTTTGAATAGTCGTCATGTAAAAAAAAAGTCGAATTTCAAGAATTTCACCACAAATAACTAAACACACCTGGTAATACTGAAACATAAATTGATATGAGAAATTTGCATCATGGTAAATAGGTTTAACTTCAAACTTCATAGTAAAAATTATATATAAGGGTTCTAATGGAAAATAAATCTTAGCACGGCAACATTTTTCAAAATTTTGATATAAAACTTAACTGTATGAAATACAGACTAAATAGGTATATTGGGTATAAGAAATGTCATGAAATATTGAACACCTATATGTCAAAAAATCTTAATTTTTCATATTTTATAATAAAAATATGTTCATACTAGTAATTTGGTACGAAAATTAACTGGGTTAAATTTTGGACGCCCATGTAAGGCTTTTATGAATAAAAGGCCTTTAAGCAAAAAGGTTGATTTTTCACATTTTATGATGAAAATTGGTCCACAGTACCAATGTAGCACAATAAATAGCCGTAGCAAATTTGGCTCGCATAGGTCTATTTTGTAAAATCCACCAATGACGAGAAAACCGGATTTGTAGTTTTTTATGACGCAAGCAACTGAAAAATATTAAAGTCTCTAACAAGTATATTAATATTGTTAAATTTGGACAACGTTAGTTGAGGTTTCAAGCGATCTCCGACGTGAGGGCTTTCATGAGAAGTATTCCTTTACATAAATTGAAACTACTATGTCTAAATTTACACAATGCCTTTTCGTGGCAGTTTACTTTATTCGCACCTTGCAACTATATATTAACACGTTCCATCTAACAAAATTAAATGAGTTTTTCTTCAGGGGAAGTTTCGGAACCATCTCGGTCATAAAATTTTCAAACAATACAACTCGATGGTTTTCCTTTATAGGATCCAGAGAAAAATAACTATCAAATCGTACTTGTTTGGAGCCAGTTTCTCATTTACGGTACTCTACTCGAGGAGATAGGACTAAAGTGCGATTTAAAGGCTTAGAAAAAATCAGCGCACCCAAAAAATTATCTGCCTGATTGTTAAATCGACCTAATAGAGGGACAACAGTTTAAATTTATAATTTGTAAAATGAAGTATATTATCACTCACCCAACAGGGACAATTTTTATCGCTAGCACTGAACTTACTTTCCATATGCAACAAAATTCTTCTCACGGTTTTCCACACCACCTTGAGGTACCGTGATAGGCGCGTTCCCAATTGTTTTAAATGACTGGCTCCACTGTAGACCTACTTAACTTAACTTATATAATAATAATAATAACAATAATACCCCGCTTACCAAAAGAATAATGTAATACAATAATTTAAAATGTTGATTACATAAATGAATACTATAAAATATAGCTTAAGTAAATAATATGTATAAATAATGCAGGATCGCTATTTAGAGGGCGGTGTTGATATCTGCAATGGAAAAATTTTTTGATTACTGAGTTTTATAGAAAATGATGACTGCGAACTTACCACTGGCCTACAAAAATATCGCATTCTGCTGAAGCGATGAGTAGATTTTAATCTAAAATGATATAAAAAGAAGTGAATGATTGAATTCCTATGGTTTATTCTGGCTATTTCTAACCGTTGATCCTTTGCCCTCTGAAATTCCTTCTGCAGGGCTTCCACTTCCGCATTGACGCTCTGATTTTCTTCTATGAGAGCTGTCTGATGACCGATGACGATCGTCCACACAGATAAGCTTCGTTCGTATATAGGGTACTTCAGTCACTTCTTCCTCCCTCTCTATCCTATATCCCACTTGTACTTCAGTCAAAATCCTCTCTCTCTATCGTATCTCCCACTTGCTCTAACAGTTTTTCTACTTCTATCCTACCCGTTGATAGTTTTCTGCACACCTCGTCTGTTTCGTCAAATTCTAAAAATTGTTCGTCAGTGTCGCTGTCGCTGTAATGGATTGTCACTGTTTGTATTGTCCCGTCTGCTATTAGTTGGTTCCTTTAGTCCGCACCACGCACACTAATCCGAGTTTTTTGGCGTACCACCGATACGTCGACAATGATGCGCGAACGGTGCTCTGTCTATTGTCTAGTGCCCTCAATATATACCTAAGCGCTTTCATCTTTTTAGTAACTGTCTCAGCCGTTACTACATGATTAATTTCGTTCGTCAGTTCGTCAGCTATCTCCTCACACGGTTTTTTATTCCTTTGCCCAATCCTGTCAGTACCCCAGAATTTCGGGTATTTTTTTTAAATTGTGGAAAAAATTAAGTCCGGTATATATGCCATTAATATAATTAATAATATATATATATAATTAAAAGAATATATAATACAAAATAGGTAAATAGATGATAGAAAATGAATAAATAATACAATAATATGTATATATGATATGAAAAATATAAAAGGTGAACCTGAAAAGAAACAGGAAATATATAATAGACCATTATGATATAATTTTCAATTAGCAACTACATAGCATCACATGAAACCACTTTTCATTTTATTTTTTTACGGTATAATTTAATAATTTATACTTGTAATTTTATATTTTTACATAATGAAAATATAAAAAAAAAATTAATAACTATAATTATATACTAAATCTTATACTCTTAACGTTATCTCTGTTATCCGCTCCGTATTTAAAAATTGATATTTGTTTTGTATTTTCGCAACACGCGATGAACTGTTTTGTAAAGCTTTCATCAACCTCTAAAGGTTCCCTTCAAAGTTCATGGCTTTCGTCAATTCGAAAGAATTAAATATAAATTTTTTATGTTTACTTAATGTAATGATAAACTTGGAGAGTAGAATGGACAGCACAAAGCTAACTGGGAAGAAACTTTATAAAAATGAAACGCTCACAGGAATCGCCAGAATGAGACTTGTTTTTAGAAAATAGATAATTTGAATTATATTAGACTAAAAAGTAAAATATAAATTATGTAAAAGCATGTTTTTAAAACATGTCATGTGAACTAAATCAATCTACTGGCTCTATCTTCTAAAAATCCTAATTGGCAATGTCGTTGAAGAAATGTAACCAAGTTCGTATTATTCGTATAACATTTATATCGTAAGAATAAGTTTGCTTAGAGGTAAAAAAAAGCCTTTAAAAATTCTGCTTGAATTTATGTTAGGATGTATAAACAATGTAAGGAAGCGTTTTGGTTCCTTACTAAGAAACGAGTCGGTCCGCACAATTGATAAGATTACTTGGTTTTCATATACACACTTACGCACACATACATATATATACACACCTACACACACATGCATACATGTACATACACACACACATGCATGCCTACATACATACATACATAGATTCATACACCCACATATATACAATCAACATTTAAGAGAACACCATTGAACTGTGTTAGGCGCATTAGATTGTACAAAACAACAAAAAAATACATAAAATAATAATAAGTAAACAGAAAATACATCTGCTACCTAAGGATCACTATATCATTGTAACCACCCCATATATCCCATAATTGTAAATAGGCAAAGCTAGTTAAGTACACACTAAACTGCATGAAATATACCTAACGGTTAACATAGAATAAGTAGAATATAAACACGCATAGTAATAAGAAAGCAGGTAGATGTAAATATTATACATAAGCATATGAAGGAAAACAAACATGTTCGACCAGACAAGTGCATCGAACTTAAGAATAGATAGATAAGAATAGCATTGTATAACGGGATAGTTTGGTGGCCAGCACTATAAAAGAGCGTGTCACAATACGCGCAGTCTTTTATTGTGTCATAGCCGCCGCTGAGGTAAGTAAAGCACCGACTATACGACAAGCTGACTTTGACTATTAGGGTTTTTTTTGTTTGACTTTACGGATAGGGTATGTGCTGGTTTAGCTTAATCGCCATGCCTGAAGGACAGAAAGGACTACTGACTCTACGGATAGGGGATGTGCTGGTTTAGCTTNACGGATAGGGGATGTGCTGGTTTAGCTTGATCGCCATCCCTGAAAGACGAAAACAACTATTGACTCTACGGATAGGGGATGTGCTGGTTTAGCTTAATCGCCATCCCTGAAGGACGAAAATAACCACTGACTCTACGGATAGGGGATATGCTGGTTTAGATTAATTGCCATCCCTGAAGGACAAAAACAACTATTGACTCTACGGATAGGGGATGTTCTGGTTTAGCTTAATCGCCATCCCTGAAGGACGAAAACAACCACTGATTGTACGGATAGGGGATGTGCTGATTTAGCTTAATCGCCATCCCTGAAAGACTGGTGAACACTTTTTTTTTACAAAGACCAGTTAGGAAGGGACCCGCGACTTCTATGACACCCGTGAAATAATTCGTCTCTTTGTAGTAATCCGCGAATTCGGAAGTAATAAACGGTACAAGCGCGTGCGAAGAAAAAAAAAAGAAAAAAAGAAAGGAACGTCGGGCCACCAGGTTGGTTTTTTCCCCGTCTACCGCTCTAAAATAAACAAGAAAAGCCATTTGTAATCCCTCACAAAATGAAAAAGAATAAATAAAAGAATTAAACTAAAGTACGAACAACCCAAAGGTCCAATCAATAATAAATTGTCTTGGAAAAGGACTCTGGACTGGCTGAGATCTACCCTGCCCAAGAAAGTACCGTCACAACGAAACCGACGTCTACCTCAGTCCGCTGATAATATAACGCAACCCCCAAGCACAACAACAACAACTGCCTTTTATCGTCATATCATATCACACCATAACAACTAAGATGCGAACGAGACTTAGCATATGTAATCTTATTTGGCAATCATAAATCAAGTTTGAAAAACAACGTGCTCCATCCGCAAAAATCAAAAAACCATATCTTGGAATCCATCACATATGTTGACATGAAAATTATCTTTGTGTTCCAAGCAAGAATGATCGACTGACACTTTCACGTTTAATAAAATAAATTGCAATTATCTCTAGGATAACCTATAATACATGATAATAGAATGATTATTAAAATAAAAACGTTGTTGTATTATCTGTTACATGGAAACATACTTGCAAAACTGAAAACTTAAAAATTTCAACTGTTTTCCAGTAACAGCTAAATTTGTAATCGATTACAATTCTTTTCTTCTACTTTTCTTTATGATTTATTATAAGAAAAATATCCAAATTTAATCGTAACAAAGGAAATTTATTTTAATTATGGATTAAAATAAGAAGACATTTCGCATTTAGCAGACACGAAAAGCATAATTAAAGCAAAATACAAAATTCACTCTGTTTTTAAAAGTTCAGCAAAAAATGTCACACACTGTCTATTGGATATTTTGTAATTTTTATATTAATTTCCATTTATTTTATATTCTCCTAAATGAAAACAAAATTTCAATTTTTTTAATAACATCCAATGCATCAAAGGACATTTCATTTCATTGCATCGTAGCTGCGCATTAGAAAGAAACACAACAAGTCAAGCTTGTCCAACCAACTGGGGTTATTCAACTCCGCAAGGAAAAGAAGCTTTATCCGACCAACTTGAAAAGTTGGAAAAGTGTAATGAAGAATTTAATTTAGAAATTAAGCAAAAAGAAAACGAGCTTAATAAAGCGAGCTCGGAAAGTAAAGATTCAATTAACAGCAACAGTGCTTTCGGCAATTTTAGTTAATTGTCTCTTTAATATAAATTTATCAGTAATTAGTAGACCGAGATCTAGGATCTTCATTGGGATGTCCGTTGGCATTGCCTTTCGGTGATCAAATTCCGTGCGACTGCTTGTGCGCCGAGATCGAAAGGGCTTAGTCACCCAATTGCAGTTTCAAAAAAGTAAAAACTCTAAAATTGATTGGGTGAATGCGCTTGTTGGTATGAGTGAACAAGCTATAGAATCTCCAAATAACGAAAATGATGGCGATAACGATGTTACCAAAGCCGCAGAGGAAGAGAAGACTTTTACTTTAGAATCCTTAGAGGCCGATAAGATTCCGGTTCATAAAGCTATATAAGCTGTGTGATTTTAAGCAAGTACTTATGCGCCACAATATCAACTCTGAATTTTCGAGCAGCGTGCTTTGATGCTGTAATAGTACTTGGGTTTTGAGCGTGCTATGTGATCCAATGAGTGTGGCCACATAGGACGGACACTGTGTATTTCTCGCAAAGTTAAATTGTCCAATTTGACATATGTCCTCTTATTTCAAATTATTTAGGACAAAAATTTCACAACTGGTAATTTTTGATTTTTTTGCTATTTAACTGAATAAAATGAAACAAAAAGGGCGATATTAAAGAGGAGGGGTGAGCTTTAATATGTGCCAAGAGAAAACTATTCTGAACAAACAAAATTTTACAATAACAATGCCAGCAAAAATTGTATGTGGTATAAACCTTGAAAGAGAGAGTGTATTGAAAGTGAAAAAATTTGGTAGAGGTTGCTTTTTTCTGCACAATAACGTGTCGCCTTTTTTTAACACTTGCCATGAGCAAACTACGAATACCCGATCCATTTGTTTGATATATTTCCAGCCTTAAAATTCAAGGAGGAAGAAGTACTTCACTTATTATTGTCTCTTAAACATACGGTGTATTTGGGGTCCAATGGGTTACCCGCTTGTATTATTCGTGCTTGCGGTGCTGCATCAGTAACACCGTTGACGGATATATTTAATAAACCTTTGTTGACGAGGTTCTTCCCTTCATCGTTACGCTTCCAAAAAAAGACCGAAGGAAGATCTTAGTAACTACAGAGGCATAGCGAAATTTAGCGGTTTGCCTGAATTCTTCAAAGGATTAGTTGCTGAAGGGTTTTCGAAACTATTGAGTTCAGTCTTTTAGAACTGGCTTTCAAAAAAATATCTGGAGCGGAGGTTTCATTGGGGTTGCTTTAGGGTCAACTTGGCCCGTTTATGCTTACGATATTTTTTAGTCAGACTTAAATAAGTTTAATCTTATGTCACTGAACTTGAAAAAATGCTGTAAGGTATTCCGTTTTTGGTCCATTTGGTCCAAAGTTGAGATTCAGTTTACATATTGAATCGCGTCTGGGGTTTATTAAGAGACGAGCTAAAAAATTCTTATTTATATTCTGCGAGCATGTTCTTCTACCCAGTTACCAATTATGAAATACGAAATATGACATTAAGAATTGTTATACGCTAACTTAACAGTAACCACATTTCCGTGGTTCTAGAGTATGTGTTTTAAAAATCTCACTGTGTCCTCATGAGTTTTAATCTGCCGTTTATTGTTTATTCAGAACATTATAAATGAATATCGTGGATGAAAATGTTAGTAGGTATTTATATAGCTTTTTATTTCTTTATTAAAAGCAATTATTTCATTCACCCAAGTTACCTTTTTTTATATATTTTTTTTTATTTTAAAGTGAACGAGAAGAGCGGTAAACAGTGGAGAGCTGATAGCAAAGAGTACAACGGGGTAACGTTGCAAAGAAACAAGACTCGGCCGTTTAGCGGAAGCCGTCGTACAGTTTTAAAGTCGCACAGTCGTTAAGTGGAAGGCGTCAAGTCAAGTTGTAAAATAGTAAAGTCGTCAAATCTTTTTGTTTACTTTCGTTATTTTTTTGTATTTACTTAATTACTTTATTTTATCAAACATTAGTCTAATATCTTTAATTATGATAATAAAAATATGATCATTTTTTTATTTGGGGGTTCCACAAAAAGGGAGTACGCTCGACAAAACGAAACCAGCTTCAATAAGTTAAATTATTCTCAATCAATAGACAATAGTGTTCTTTATGTGAACAAAAAGAAAATTATAACTACGGTATGCAAGTCAAAGGCGATTCAAATAATTGTAAAAACGCGAGCAAACACAAGAGCTGCACCTAAAGAGAATCGATCAAGTTGTACAAACGCGGGTGAAAAGATGGTTACCAATGTGAATTAGTTCAATTATTAACATTAGAAGTGGTTAACGAACCTAAAGTTGAGAAAAACATTTCCATAGAAGCGTTTACGAAAATAATTAACTGTTTTGATGTAAAACCAATACAGGTGAAAAATAATTTCAAGCATTTGAGTAGAATACAAACGCGTATAATTTATCTGACAAACAAAAATATGTGCAAGTGCTTAATAAAATAACCGGTACAGCATAACTTTTTCTAGAAGTTGAACAATTAAGCGAGTGATGTTAAAAATTTTGTTGATGTGTTTAATAAAAGTCTGAACAGTGTCGAAATACACCGAAACTTATCAGAAAGGCATAAATTAGAAAAAACAATCATTCCTCGAATTCACATTTCACACATTTCCAAGATATAGTAAACGGATTACGAATTCAAAGCAAGAATAAATACCCAACGGACCCATCTAGAACATTTAAAGAACTTCGGGAAAAATTGTGAAATATACGAAAAATTATCTTGTGTCCTAACATGCGAGAAGAAAACTATCAAAAAGGGGGGAAGAAAATGAACAGAAAATAACTTTTCTATAATTGTGGGAATGGCGTGGGGATTGCGGCTCAACAGAACACAAAAAGTAGAATACAAATCAGCAATTAAATGTTTTTAGTGTAATGAATACGGACATATTTTTAGGAATTGCAAAACACAACATTAAAATAAAGAAGGAATAAATAAAATAAAGTACTGTGGAAGAAAACAGAACAAAAACAGTTTTAATAAACGATATATAAATCTGCTTTTCAATAAACACTGATTCTGGTGTTTGTATTGTATTATAAAAAAAAGTGCCTTGAAGAAGGGCTTTAAAGATCATGGTTATTAGGCCGTCAACATCTGCATTGGAAAATAGAGCGGTATCAACGAGAAAAAGTGAGGTGAACATAGATTACGTATTGATTATGGACAATTAAATGGAATGGTTTTAAAAAATTACTTTCCATTGCCGATATTGGATAATGTTTTTGAAAAACTACAGTCGACACAGTTAACAAAATTTTTTCGTACTACAGATTTGGACAAACAAGTAACAGAAGAGATAATATTTGATTTTTGTTTCGTAACGTTTGACAAACGACTTGAAGGAAAAACCAAGGCGCCGATAATGTATGGTGTTAACTAGATTTCATTTATGAGCTTCTACTTTTTTTGCTATATGCACATACAAAAAATACAAGAAACACTCTCTCAAAACTGTCAAATTAGAAGTAAGCACAATTGCTCACGCCTTGCATTAGGATTGGTTTTACGGAGTTAGTATTAGCTGTTTACAGTTGCGTTTATAAGAGAAAACAGCTGTAAATGGAAAAAATAGATCCCAAACAAAATTGTTTACTTAGAAAGCAGCTGAACCAAAACAAAAATTTTAAATTTATGGAATTAAGTAAATTAATCTTTTTTTTTACCTCTTACTTCAATCGTCTAATTAATAGCCTTAACTCGCCAAAGCTTATAATCCATTCTGTAGCATCAATCTTTCCACACATCATCAGCTTGTAATCCATTCTGTAGCATCAATCTTTCCACACATCATCATATACTGTCGCTAACTTTGATAAAGCGAAAAGGATCAACAAGTAATACAAGCCCATCATTCTACTGGTTATATAATTCTTTTTGTCAAGAGGGCTAATCTATTCAAATAAACAGCCAGAAAAGAGGTTAGTAAAATGTTCTCATTAAATAATCAAGTAAAGTATACACATCAGGCGGAATGGTTCCTTTCCTTACATTATAGAGGAACATCGAGATTGGCGGAAAAGGAAACTTGTAACACGTAGAAAATCTCTACGACATGCTTCAAGTCCTCTTATATTATCCGAAAATGTATAAGTAAAGGACTTTATGTATCTGTTAATAATGTAAATTAAAACATATACAAAGAGGCTTTTGAAAACATTTTAGGAAAAATTGGTAACTTCTTGTACAAGTTGTTATACAATAAACTATTATTCAAATATTCCTGATATTTATTGAAGTAATTCAATGCGTACACGGAACCCACATACTGTGGCAGGAAATGAAATTCCGGGCTTACAACAACATGTGCTTAGCCTTATATTTATATGCATCTATATATATGCATTTATATATAGCTAGTAAGCTTTAAACGCATTTCCGAATAATATATAATTATAAATGCAAACGTCACGCCATTGTTAGTTGCCCGTAACATAAAGTAGAAACAAAAATAATCACAATTTGAATTTTAAAGAATAAAAGAATTAAATATCTATGATGTAAGGGTTAGTGAGTGTTCGCATGCGAGTTGGAATTTTGAAATGCAATTGTTGCATACAGCAAAATACAACAAAACTAACAAAAATCAATAAAAAAAGTATGTAAAAATATATTAAATTTTACATGAGAATCGCTTGTACGCTTAGTTTTTACTGCTAATTTAATATTCACCAACAACAGTTCAACTAGCACATGTCTCTTGTACTTAAACCTCTCAATAAACTCAAATTGAAGTTAACATTGACCAACTTAAGAATTTTAAAGATTAACAATAATAACAACTAGACAAGGAATGGTATTAAGGAACCAACATTGATAACAAAATACTGGAGGCATGTAATCTTTTTCTAAAAAATTGCAACAGTTTAACGCAATGGGATGAAGCAATAACGACGAACGCGAAGAAATGAATTAGAAAGGGCGTGATAAGTTCGAAACTATACAACGGTACATCTTGACCATGCTAATAAAATGCGAGTGCGAGGAAGTTATTACCTCGGAAGCTTTACGAAATTATTTATTTATTTATTATGGTACAACAACAACGAAACAAATTCGGTTTATATGTTAAATCTAAGCAGGAGGCAGCACCTATCCCATAAGCTTTTTTTTTGTTTTGCTAACAAAGCCACGAATTATACTAAATGAAAAGCTGAGTAAATGATGCATGTGTTTGATAGAAATGACGAAAAAGCGAAAGAAGATCTTTTACTTCCCTTACCGCAGTGAAGTCACTGAAAAACCCTTTCATTGTTTTTTGCCATTGCTGCTATTTTAGGAACAGTTGTTTCAGTTGGTTGTCACGACTGCTATTTGGCGAGAATGACGAATAATGGAACGGTATGGAATGGTATCATTAATGGAAACGTTATAAACGTCTCTATATTAAGGAGTTGGAAATGAGTGGTTGTTAGTCTTTTAATAAACCAATAAATCACTATGCCTGTATGTTAAATGGCCTGCAATTTCTATAATAAGTTAACAGGTCTTTATTCTTTTCTTGAATCTAAAATGTGAAATCATTTAAAACATATTCATTTTTTTGCAGATGTTTCTCAGAATGCTGAAAATAAAACTGAAGCTCGATCTTCGCCAGCAACTGAACCGATATCGCAATTGAATACTATTGATGCCCATAAATAAAAAAAAGTTAATTCCATGCAGGTTTAATAAACACTTACCACGCATTTTTTCTTCATCGAAATTTTGAAAATTCACGATACACGATTTATATTTGCTGTTTATTAAAAGTTTTATTAAAAATTGTATACCTAAGTATAAGATTTTTTTTTATTATCAGCGCACATATGCTTTTGTTGGTAGAGAAGCATTTTGAGGTATGATTTTTCCATTTTGCTGTCTTGCAAGGAACAAGAAACCCTTTTCTTCTGTTCTGAAGGGGGTAGCCAACCGACCAACACGTCGTCGTGCGAGAATGTACTTTTTTCCTTTCGCGCCTTCCTCTCTAGTACGTAAGTAAAGAAAGCAGTAAAGAATAAAATTATATCAAGGGCGAAACGATCCTCGAAAATGAATTTCTTGTGGGAGGGATACCTGGAGCCCGGTGAGTTAGCCCCGGCACCAGAGTAGTGGCAGAAACCTGCCTTACACTGTGTTGAATTTGTAGATAAAAAACGTTGATAAACTGTCTGTTGATAAATTGTTTACTCAAATTGATTTATTCAAGGTCGTCAAGGTCGTTATTCTGATAACATGTTACTATAATAATGTCTTCAGAAATAACATCCAGGCTTGTAAAAGCACTAGACGAAGATAATCGTACAAAGCCCAAATTTTGAAAAGAGAGCCGTATAAATTAAATACAAACAAGTCGACGCTAGTCATGTTTTTTTCGTGCCAAAATTATTAGAAAAGCGCACAATCGGGGTTATTTTGTGGTGGGGAAAATAATTCACGTTCTGAAAATTTTTGAAAAGGCATCCTAAATTGCATACAAAACTGTGACACACTTCTAAGTAGTCTACACATCGACCACTTAGGTCTAGTGAATGCAACCCGTAAAAATTATAAATACATTCTATCAACGATGGATGTACTTTCAAAATTCGTCTGTTTATATTGCTCCAGACTTTGAAGAAATTATAAAAAATTTAAACTTCTGGTCCAACCAAAATAAATCGGTGATCCAACCAAAATAATTAGCGACAAACAAAAATAATATCGAAAATACTTACACTACAATTGGCATTGATTCATCGAAATGGATAGTTTCAAAAGGCAATAAACGGTAAAGGATTCAACAAAGTTTTCATCATTGCAAATATTATTTAGAGTACGTAGGAAGAGAAATTTAAACCACCGATTGTTAGAAATGTTAGAACACGAACCATTCAGCAACTGCAACGAGGAGCGAGAGAGGCTAGAGAGCGAATACAAAAGGTGCAAGATGTATAAAAGCGGCACTATGATAAACATTGCAAAACAAGAAGAACGTAGGAAATTGGGGAAGTAGTGGCTTCAAATAGTACGAGTGTTTAGATCCATATCGAATTGTCAAAATAAAACTTAGCGGTCGTTAGGATGTTAAAAATGCCGCAGACTTTGAAGTTTCACACAATATATCCATCTGTGCTGATTATATAAAGCCGCAAAAATCGTTGAAAGATGAGCAGAATGGCCGAATGCAAAGTGTAAATGCAATAAAAAGTGGTGAGCTGATAGCAAAGAGTAAAACGAACGAAGTAACATCGAAGTTATCATGTTGTAAAAAAATTGTACAGTGGTCAAACCGTCTTCCCTATTTTCATTATTTCTTTATACTTAGTTAATCGCGAACTTATATTACTTTACATTAAACGTTAGTCTCAAGTCTTCAATCTTTACATTGTAACGAGTTTTCTTTTCGGGGTATGCTCAGGGCTACACAGAAAATTCTTTTCCAAGAAAATTTATTAAAAAATCTTTTGGACTTTCGTATTTTCGTTGACGTTATATTTTTACTGTTTACGAGAGATTTGAATATTTATCGTATTTATAAGTAGGATATACCGTAAGCGATTAGAGAATTGAGTAGACGGGAGAAAACAAACCAGCGTGGTGATTCGCGACCCGACTCTTGGTTTCAATTATTTTCCGCGTTTTGTCCGTACCAAGAAATTCTGCAAAAAAGACACGCAGAGGGTGTTACAGTAGCCAATCTTGGGCCTATAGAGCCACTCGTCCGTCCCTACCTACATCCTATTCGTTTTTTTTATTGTTTCTACCAACGTCGTTGAAGAGAGTGTTCCATCCGTTATTCAGGTATGACGACTAAACTAAGCCAGCCATCCCCCATTCGTAGATTCCGAAAAAAATATCCCTGTTGGTAAAGTCAAGCACAAATAAATATGTTGTCTGCGATTCCTTACTTCTGGCTGCTGTAACAAGACTGAAAGAATTAGTGTACTGCGACACGCTCTTTTATAGTCGCGATCGCCATCGCTGTCCTGTTACATAGATGTTTTGCCTGTACCTGTATTACAATCTCAACACTTACATGTATATGTGTTATAATGATACTCTTACGTATATCTTATTATCAATGCTATCTTAGGTACCAACTCATATGACTGAACATGTATAGAAGTCGTTAATCCTTACTTAACAAGAAAGATTCAATGTACTAGCTCTTAGTATACAAGCTTGACAACAACCGAAAGAATGATTATACGCCACATCTCTAACTAACCAAACTAACACGTCTACTGTGTTTCATAAACACGAATTCAACATTTTTTGTTTCCAAGATATCTTGGTTGTGTTTTTCTAATACATAATTGGTGTAGGTTGTATTGATACCGCAAAAAGTTCAAATTTGCTATGTTTTTCTAATAAATATTTGGTGGAGGTTCAAAAAAAAGGTCCAGCTGGTCCAAAGCTCTCACATCCAATTTAGAATGTCGAAATACTATTAATTAATAATTATTCCCGATTTTTTCCATATAGCGACTTTTCAAATAGGCCTTTATGTGAGGAGTCACCCGTTTCAAACCATTTTCAATTGTTTGTCTTTGAGTCAAACAAGTTAGTGGGCCAAATTTTACCCAAATATCTCAGAAATTTGCGACCAATAAAATACATAAAACATGGACTGGCCGATCCTGACAAATACGAGAACATTCGCGACCTTTACATAATTTTGCAACCCAGAAGATGTGGCTTTGCATAATATGTAGTTAACGATTACCATGGTGAGTTGTAGAGCGATATGATTAATTGAATTGCCTCTAGTTGTTTCTCTACACATGCTTTATAACTAATGCAACTAGGTACCTATGACCTTTGAAGAATATTTCTATTCCATGATTACTGCAAGAATATTTTTATTACTCCAAGATTACTTCTATTATACAAGAATATTTCTATTACTCTAGATTACTGCAAGAATATTTCTATTACTCCAAGATTACTTCTATTATACAAGAATATTTCTATTACTCCAAGGTTTCTGCAAGAATATTTCTATTACTTCAAGATTACTTCTATTATAGAAGTAATAGATTACTTCTATTATAATAGAATCAAGGGAACCATCAATACCAGAATATTCTAAGTTCCAATGGAAGCTACTCAGAATATTATGAAGTTTACTATAACTGGTTTTCCTAGATATATATCTTTTATTGCAAGTTTTATTAAGAACTTGTTTGTCCTTTGCCTTTGCAGATTGCCTAAATTTATCCCCAATGTAGGATGATGTATGTCTTCAGACAAAACATACGGATCAAGACGAGTTACACTTACGTTTGAGTAGTTAAAAAAAATTAAATCTAAAAGTCTACCATTATTATTAACAATTGAGTTATTTTGGAATAGACATAACTCGTAAAGTTCATCAAAAAAGTCAGTGTACGGCAAGGGGTAAGAAACAGGAGTGTAATAACCAAGGTCCTCGTCACAGCACCACGATACAAACGGTAAATTAAAATCTCCTAAAACCAAAATTTTGTCTGAAGGTTTTAGATCATTCACCACGAAGTTTAACAGTTGTAAATGTTTCAAGTAAATAGAAATATCAGACATTGGAGGGATATAAGAGCAGGTTATACACAACATACAGCTTTTAAGAACAATTTTTACGCAAATAAATTCTACATCAACAGTCACAGGAAAACTGTGAGTAATAAGAATCTAAAGACGGAATTATGTGAGTAACAAAATCTAAAAGCGGAATTATGTGAGAGTAAGAATCAAAAACGGAATTACGTGAGTAACAAAATCTAGAAGCGGAATTATGTGAGTAACAAAAATTAAAAACTTGGTTATTTATGGTTGAACAAGAAAGATATAGTAGCACAGAAAAAGCTACTTATTTTTAATTTATTTTACCATACACCTCCGTTCACCGCCTCATCACAATGAAACATGTATGCCAAACGTAAGTTTTTGTTTGTGTTTATCATTTCCAGGAAAATTCGGTAATCACTAAATTGTTCCATTATACAGATCAGCATCAACAAACACCCCGCTTTTTCTTTTACCAACGGCCACACAACTTGGAAAGCAGAAAAGTAACGGGAAAAATTAGATTCAAAATCTGTTAAATGGGACGAGGTAACAGAAATGACGTGAACATATCTATATATATATTTAAGCATCCGTATACAGTCATAGTGCCGCACGATTTAAACTTAAATCCATCCACTGAGTTCATGCAGTTCTGTAAAACTAGGAAACGCTCATTACAGAAGAGGGAAAAGTACTGATGAAAGGAAACAAGGTGGTTTAAATGGATGTTTGCTTAAAAACCATATTTGTACGTATGTGGAAGCAAGGAAACAACTCTGCAAAAATAAGAGAAATTTTCAAATTGTTCTTTCCTGAAATATATAGGAGTGCCCATCCATGCGTAAATAAAACACACTTGTGATTGACACTTGAAGTTATGTTCAATTTCGCTGGATTACCCCAAAAAAATATAACTATTCCTCCCGCGTCTAATTATTATCACTCCACTAAAGGGATGTTACATATGTCTAATATAACAGGTTTTTTTTCTTCGTTTTCTTTTTTTTATAATTTTATCTTTATAAATAAACTAAGATTACCATAGGCGTGTGAGATGCTTGTTCTTGTTTTTTTTTTTTTTTTTTGGTTTGTGCGTAGAGGCAAATACGCATATCACAGAGAAGATATTTTATCCAACTTTATTTCATCCTTAGGCTAACGAGAGGAACCTATACTTGCACATGTAACTTAGCGCACGATCGGACAAACTGAAAGAGAAACACGTAACTTATTTTCCAAACACGCCATTCCCATTTTCATTTGGATAGAGTACGTCTTTCTCATCTCTGATAGAAAAAAAAAAAATTTCTCTGAAACAAAAAAATGAGTCGCTTAAAAAACAGTTACGATCGTACGAAACCGAATGTGAATATACGGCAGTCTTTGCGAAGACCGTTTGTTTGTTCACCGATGCTGCGAAAAAAAATCTGCCAACATATGCACCTTAAGGAAACCTGCGACCCCATCAGGATGTGTTTAAAATTCGGATTACCAAACCCATTGCTTCTCAATATATGGGGCGGCGTGGTTCAATACATTGTATAAAATCAATAATGTGCAAATTGGTAAACCAACTTCAATTACTGAGCTCGGAGTCTTAAATAGTAGAATACTGTCCTTCAATCCACATATAAATATTACCGCCAATAAAGCAAAAAGCGCTTTGGTGTTTATCAAGCGCTGCGCCAAGAAATTACGCGATCCTTACACTACTTAGCACCTCGTATCATGACCAATCATATACAGTGATTGTCATTAATATTCGGTTTTTTCGCTTGGCAATAAAAGCTTGTTAAACCTAGTTCAATGTCCAGGAAATACTAGGGAATGCGTCCCGAAATATAAAAAAAGACAAACAAAGCATTATTTCAATTGACAAGAAAATTAAATAGCTTCAACAACTTCACAAACATAGCGTCAAAAACATTAGATTTTTTCATATGAAGAAGGATACGAAAAAAAAAAACAGCATGTTATTACAAACTAATATTTAAAGGGGTATCCTTTTTACTTAATAAGGTCATTTAAACGTTTTGACATATTTTGTATAATTTTTCTTGTGTAGGAAGCAGGAAACTCCGTTTCTCTTATAGTGTGAAGGAATTGAGTGTTTTCGCACATCGCGATCGAATTCATGCCACATATGTTTGATAAGGTTCATGCCTGGTGGTTTGGGGGAGAGGGTGAACCACAGTGGGGCAGTTATATAAAAGCCATTCTTGAATTAAGTGGGATTTAAGCTTGAGGTTGTTACCTTGGTAGAATTTGAATGTTTCCTAAACACCAAGTTTGCCCGTACTTTCTTTCAAATTTTCCTTCCATATCCATTGTTTACAATGCCTTCCATAAACAGCAATTTGTCGACTCCATTGACCCAACGCATACCAAACTATAACATGACCATTTCAATGCTCGCTGTAAATCGTAAGGAACTAAGGCTGGAAATTGGGAGAAAACAAGTTTCTAAGTCCATTTTTTCAGTTATATTTGCTAATGAGAGCGCTATAACGCTATTCCGCTAGGAATTGAGGGTTTCCCTGGCAAATTCAAACTTTGTGTTTAAACGATTCAAATTACTGCGCTGGAAAGCGGACATTACATGACAGAATTATAATATAATTTCTGCATAAGTTTTGAAATAAAATTTCCTCGACGATGACATAAGTTACGTTAACAACGAGAAGGTAATGCATTGACTGTTCAGACGAAATCACAAAATGGCAACACCATTTCGTGATGAACAAAAAAAAGATACACTTCGGCAACCCTGGTAACGGTAATATATATAACACGCTAAATTCACTAGTTAAGTAAAATAAAAATTGTATGTGATTTAAGAATAACAACACAATTTAATTCAT
>KK502547.1:632495-654212 GCA_000688735.1 Glossina austeni | reverse complement strand
TCCCGATACACCTGTATGATGGGGTACGTATGTACTACCGCAGCCTCGAAAATTGCAGGGTGAGGAGTATAGTTTGTCGACACTGTGGTGCAAGTGGCCGCACATACGGAGTGTGTACGAACGCCGCACACACGCACGGGGACATCCGGCGGATCATCTCATGATGTTCTCTGCTTGTCATGAAAAGAAAGATTGTCTCCGTCCGAGAACAGAGGGACTGTGCGCCGCCTCAGGAGGCAATTCCATTGGACAAGAACGTCCAATGTTGCGTATGCTGTTCAGCTTAAAGTCAAATTGAGGCAATGCCTCAATGACTGCAATCGTATGCTTATGAAGACTAAAGAGAATGATTGGAAAAATGTTGTTTCCCGCAATCATGATGACACTCAGAGGCAAGTCTACCGTGTTATCAAGGGTGAAGACCCTTAAAGATAAGTATGAAAGAATGTGTTAGACATATTTATCGACTTTAGGGGTGCGATAATAACCTTAATTAGAACATTATACTTGCCAAACTGGGCAAAATAAGTTGTTTAGAAATTAAAATCTGGACAAGATATTTCTCTCAGAAGCGTGCCTTTGTTGTCGGTAGAAACGACGTTGTTTTCAAGGACGTAGTTAGAGGATGCTTACAATGATCCATCGGTGAACCATTTATATGAAAAATAATGAAGGATCGTTTACTAACGCAGCTAGAAAGCATATGCGGAAAAATTAATGGAATACTTAGCTTCTCTGGTGAATGGGGCCAGTTTTAGGTTTGAGGCAGAAATCAAGTACCTAGGTATTACCATGAATGATAGATGAAAGTTTATTCCACAACCTGATATGGTTAAGGATATACTTATGCATGTGGCAGGGCGGGTTTGTCGCGTACTGCAGGGCGAATGGTGCCTTAACAGGCGTTTTTATGTTTTAGTAATGTCTATAGGATAAAGAAGTATCTCCCTTTACTTGACGGGCTAAGAACTCAGGATGTACACAGATTAAATTCTAGAGAGAGAAAATCACTATTAAAGGAACGTGCGCGTTCGTAAAGTAGTGCGAATGTCTCGTTTGTCATGTCATATGGGTACTGATGCAAAATCGGACCTCAAGCTTTTATTAATTCTCCTTTTATCACTTTCTCTCCTTTTACATCTGGTACCACGGATATCAGGAGCCCCCGAAGTAATTTTCCAGTTTTGGCCTGGCAACGGGAGTGGTCCATTTCGGGAGTTTCGCGCTGACTGGGGAGTTGCATAGCCGCTGGGTGTCTGATCCAAAGAAAAACAGACGTTTTAGATAAATCCCGCCTTCAGCAGGGGGAGCGATAAGCCCATATACGTATCGCTATTGGAACTCGGGGACTTATCATCCTCTGGGAGCTGAGTGTGAGTTTTCCCATTTCGTGTGCCCTTAGGCATCGTGAGTTTAAGCTCTCACGGCAGGCATCAACGTAAAACACCTAACGACGTTTGCACATTTATTATATATGTTAATTGAATATCTCTCTCATAATTAGCTATATTAAAAATAATAGCAACTTGGGCAAAGCAGTTCTTGTTATTAAAATAGAACAAAAAAAACTATTTAAACCAAAATAAGACGGCGCAAAAGATTGTCAACTAGCTTGCACAGAAGGCTTTTTCTTTGTGCTACGTTAAATTGTGGTTTTAATTGTAATCATCATTAGATTTTCAGTTTGGAAATTTTTGAATTTGGCCATCGAGACATAAGTAAACAATCTATATGATTTAGTAAGAGAATCGTAATCAACATTGCGACGACGAGGAAAACATACACAAGAACGCCTAAATCTACTGTTTTAAGAAATAACTCATTTGTTAGCCTTGTCAATTAAAAATATGCCTTGTCAATTGAATATGCATTATATCACTTTTTCCCAATTTATTCGCTAAGTATTTGCCAATTAAAACTAGGTTTGCGTGTTTATTTATCAGAGAGGAGAACCAGCTATTATTTTTCGGATTTTGACAGCCCCAGTTAAATATAAAGCGCAATTTCCTCTCTTTTCTACTTTTTCATTTACATTTTCATTTACACATGACACGATCGGTCAAAAGCGATTATCAAATTTTAACTTGTTGACGAACGAAAGTTAACTTTCAGATACGCTATAACCCTTGTGAGGTAGCTGCAGAAAATCCCTCTAATCGCACATAACGGGGTTGCCAATAGGTTTAAAAAGTTTCATAAGATATTTTCCCTAATATAAAATACGTCCAAATTACCTTTTTAGTTGCAATTATTAGTTTATTAAATAACAACTTATACTGCTTCGTTTGTTTTTTGAGACATTCATTTGTTTCCTTATACAGTTATTCACGCGAGGACTATTTTTGTGTTACTTTAAATTTCCGGTTTGGTTTAATCTCATTTCTTATATTGTAGTAAAGCCACCGCAAAACTTGGTTTACTACGTTTTGTTAGTCAGCGCTTCTGACATTTGCACTAAATTCAAATTGATACATTTATTTACTGTCTATCTGTACGGCATTCCTTTCTTTCGGTTTATTCCCTATCATACTGATTATGTATGAGGTTAACTAGGTTTCATTTTCGAGTTTCGACTCTTGCTATATGTATGCGCCGGAAGTGTCAACAACGATCTCTCAAAATTGTCAAATCAGGCGTAAGCAAGATAGGTCACTCTTTACGTTACTGTTAGTTGTTGCGAGTTAGTATTAATAGCTTAGAGCTGCATTTAGAAGAGAAAAGCACTGTAAATTAAAAATAGATTAAATCCCAAATATAATTGTTTACTTACAAATAGCTCAACCAAAACAAAAAATTTCAAATTTGTGAAATCTAAGTATATTTTTTTTTTTTCGTTTTTAATTCAATTGACTAATTAATACTCTTAATTGGCCAACGCTTATAATAAATTGTGCATCATCAACATTTCCATAGATCATCATATACTGTTACGCTATTCGTGACGCTTCAAATCCTTTTATGTTACACGGAAATGTGTAAGTGAATGACATATTTCGACAATGTAAATTAAACTATTCACATTGTTACATGTAGACTTCTGCAAAGTATCACGTGTCAAAAGACGCTTTTGAATACATTTCAATAACAAAAATTGGTGTGTGATTGCATAGGAAGAACCTATATGCCTCCAAAGATACGCTTAACCGTTTCTCTGGAATTGTTCGGGTCTGGTGTCTATCTATGGCTAGCGCGTAGTGATGAGCGGGTAGGCGTGAGAGCATATATAAAAAACAACTACAAACAAAACAAACCAACATTACGATTGCAATCACGGCTGTGTTGCACTTGTGGACGGTAATGCGTCGGTTGCAATGATTTTTGTCGGTGCGCCAAACACAGGCAACTTTTCTTCGCCACCGACATGCTTGCCTATAAATTTGTGAGCTCGACAATTCTCTCTTCGCCCACAAGTGTCGATTGCTCCTTGGCCCTCCTCCGGCTCTTTACTGAGACAATTTGTTGAAACTCAATTTTCTTATTGTCTTTTATTTGTGGTACGCCCAAACCTGAAAAAGAGGTAATAATACAACTATTACAGGTATTAATACAACTATACAACTACCATTGAATTTAACTCCTGTCGAAAGATAGCATTGCCTCCATTTGCTCTTTTGCAATTAATTTGTAAGTCGTGTTCTTGATGTTAAATCGCTACTTATTTTTGCTCAATATCGCGCGAGTTACGCCCACCACCAATCGACATATACCCAACCAAACTCACAATGATCATTAACCTTATTCCTACTGTCGTTAAACTTATTCCTATTCAAATTAGCAGACCTTAAGTCACAACTGCCGATGAAGTGCTACTATTAGTTCTTAACTTAGGTTATTAGGTATATTTTGAAGTTAGTAAAGTAGCACATTTGAGAAGTTATAAATATTACAGTAAAACAGTAAAAGATTCAATCAATAAAGTTATTTTTAAAAAAGAAACAATCAAGAGATTGTTTTTTGAATTTTTTTTAAAACCAACGTTACGAGCTAACTCGAGCACACTCTTCACCGACTACTTTTCTTGATGTAATGAGCTCTTCTGCGTTGAAGTTGTCCCCGGAGACCACTAAACATAATTTATTTTCATGAAAGGAAAAAATAATTCACCAGTGGTAAAAGAGATGATATAATCACAGCTTATTAATATTAATAAAAAAAGAGAAAACAAGTGAATGAAAATTAGAAGTACCTTTTAACCTTATACGATGTCTTGCAACGTTGAAAATAGCATGAAAATAATATATATTAAAAAAAAAATGCAATATAAAAAGTAAGAAAATTATATTCGAGCGTGGTCGAATTTTTTTACTAATCACCGCGGTCTTAAATAAAAGAAAAAAAACTAAATTTGCATACTCTATAAGATTGGCTGATTTTGTCTATTTTTAGAATAAAAGCGGAAAATTTTACGATGTATGCTTTGTACTTTACGAGTAACAAGTAAAAATACGGAAAGCAAAGATGTTCACAGTTCCTGCAACATTTGGGAGTAACCTAAACTTTAAGAGTATGCGCCTGTAACGCCCACACGCCTATGCGACAAAAACTTTTATTTTCGAAATAAATATAAATCAGTCTCGCTCACTCCATGTTATGAGCATGAAAACGTAGTTCTTTCACTTTTTTTGTCTTTTTAGGGTAACGGTGATGAGTATAAAAGATTCAACCGAATATAATTTCCTCACATGTTTAGATTGAAGTTATTCATCGTGTAACGGAGGCAATTTATAGCGGGAATTTCGCTCCGGGCTGTCCAGCGGTTCTTTCCAAGAAATTTATTCGGTAAATTAACGGAACCTTCGCATTTTGGTGTTAAATCAAACATATATTGGCGGAATTCAAGAAGAATACAAAATGCCCTTATTTGCGTACTCACTTCGTAGGGAAAAAAAAAACTAAGACGTATTAAGCCTCGTTTTCTTTTAACTGAAGAGATATAACCCGCATGTGACTGTATTGCGAAAATGAAACTCTTACGTGCATGATCTGTTCTATGTTTTAGTGGTTCAGGAGGTACTCTACCGGGTCCCTAAAGGTGTAAGGTTCCTATGATGTGCTTTCGGGCCGGGAGCTCATAAGGTAATTATGCAGGAGCACGCCTGTTACCTTATGGACCTCGTTCCGGACGGACAATACCTAACCGTTAACCAACGGTTAGCTATAGAGCTAGGGCATCCTTCCGAACCAAGAGTCTATACGGTAGTTGCATAACAATACCTTATTACCCTACGGACCCCTTTCCGGACGGACAATACCTGCCTCCCAATCACTGATTAGCGGCAGGACGAAGATATCCTTTCGGGCCGAGAATCTATAAGATAATGATGCAAGAGCACACTGTTATCTTATGGATCTCGTTTCCGGCAGACAGGGCGACGAAGTACTACTACTTAAGGAGTTCTTGACTTAGATGTTAGTTCGACTGCTGCTGAACAACTAAACGAAAGATCGTTGTTTGCGCACTGCTTTTAGATCTGTTGGCTGCCACACTAATGCTTTGATATCTAAAGTTTTCACCACGAGATTTGTTTACCTATTTTACCATTTAGATGCTAATGTTTTGTAATGTGATCGCTTATTGTTATATGCGTCCACTTTGAAGTGCGAGAAGAATTATGCAAATTCAGCATAATGCATGCATATTCAGCATAATTCTTGTGCAAAAAGAAAAACAAAAATTATATTGCACTTCAACTGGCTGAATATTGCATTACGAAATGCAATACAATGCTAGGCGCCCCAATTAAAATAATTATGATTACGTTAGCATAAAATTTCCTGTAAAATTCAGTATAAATACGGCTAACAAAAATAAATAAAGTCAATTGCTATAAACAATTCAAACAAGCGTTTAACTCGCTAACTTTCCACCAGGCGTTCAACCCCCCTAAACTAATAGGGACCGTCTCATGCCGAGCTGCATTGGCATCTAAAGAGACAGCTTGATTTGGCGCACTGAAGCTGAACATCACAGGGAATCTTCCCAAAACAATAAGAAAACACAGGGTGTACTCTAGAAGAGAAATTTTACTACAGTTTACTTGAAACAGTAACTTACGGAAAACTATAATAGTTTTTATATAAAGCTGTTAAACAAAATCATGCTGCGTTGCATTACAATTTTGAGCGAAGATAACACGACTAGAGGTTTAAATGTAAGAACTTAATAACCTCAACTAGAGTTACATATAGGTTAGTTAGGTTTTATTTACATTTGAATAACAACTTTTTTAATGTTTGGAGCAGCTAAGAAAGTCTTCTTATAATTGTTTTCTTTATGTATTTACACATATTATTTTTGTGCCAACACTTGCATTAAGGAATTTTTATATATTCAATTTAACGGCACTATTATTGTACAGGTTATATTACTTTTGGATATTTTTTAACACAGCACATATTTTGCTGCATTTATATGCCCATCATGTGGATAACTAATGTACTGTGGCGACTTTAACAAGACGTGTGCTGTGTCTGGACGTGATATAACGGATAAATACATCAAACTGCCCACTAAAGCTTACGCGTCAGGTTTTCATATCCCATTTGCTCAAAAAAGTTCGGTTATGCCACATAGATTTCAACCTCCAAATAACTATTTCAATAAGCAGCTAGTATATCATTGTGGTAACCAGCGATGGTGGGAAGCTAGTACTGACGATAATGATAATGTTGAATGGTGTATTACTTCATCTTTGAGCTCGAGTGACCGGTATTATGTCTGGTATTATGTTTCTTAATCTGGCTTCCGCTTTAATGCAAATATCCATTTAAAACAATTATACGTTTTTAGACATTTCAATCAACTTCTGTTTTATTTTTTATTAATGGCTCAGATTTCTTTCGCATCGTAGTAAATTTGGTGTATACGATATGAGTGAGAAGATCTCTCGATCCTTAAACGTTATCGCTTATTAGGTGAAGGTTAAAAGTTAAATATCCTAGGAACTTCGATGTGACTTGTCAGTATGCCCAGCGTATAATTCTCAAAGGTATTGTAACAACGTGTGAAAAAAATGAGACAAGCTTCTATGTTAGTAAAGAGTTTAAATGTTTATGTTTATTTTCACTATGATTATTTTTATAGCCAATTGTAATTAAAAGTAAAGTAAAATTATATCATCGGGTATATGCCGTCGTAGCATATTCTAGTGTATCGTACGTTAGTAGATAATCAGCATAATTTGAGCCATGGCGAATTGATTACTGCTTGGTTATTTTCTTAAACCAATTATTCATTTGTAAAATAATGCTGATGAACCACTTTATGAAACTAAAATTAATAGCATTACTGATATTGGTGTACTTATAGCTTTGGATGACGTCCTCTTCCATGCCCCTTTCTTTAGAATTATTTTTGTCTATTCTTTATTACATTAATCAATCAAAGACTTAACTTGCTCTTATATTAGTTTTCTTATCGTTGTTTTTCATACATTTGTTGGTTACATTTATGTTCATGTTTTCAGTTTTACTTCTTAAGCCATATGTTCTTGTTTATATTTACATCGATCTGCTTTTGTTTTTCTAATGAAATAATATGGTGAAGCGGCTTCCCATTGTGTTTGTTGTGTATGTTATGTGTATCGTAATTTTCCTTTTTGTTTAACGACAAGAATCAAAAGGTTCCTTCTTGAACTTATAGCCGAACTTTTCTTATTATAAGGAAATATAACAAAAATTATAACCAAAAATATTAGTACGAACGTGAGATAACATTGATATTGAATATTGCGCTGAAAGGGCCGTTTTTACCAACTTACAAAAACTTTCGTGAGGAATTTTATTGTTTCCTTTAATAAACGTAAATGTTGTTTCTAGAAAAGAATACATTTTATTGTGATTAATCAAATTGAAAGTGGTTTTGGAAATATTGCTTCAGAACAATTAAAAGACACGCTACAAAGGATGATTCCATGATTAAAAATATGTTTGCAAAAGTTCGTGAGTCCAATTAAAGCGAGAAACGTGGTGATCGAGATATTAATTGGTACATGGCGCCATGTTGAAAAAAGAACCATGTAGTCCGTAATTGGGATAAATTAGTAATTAATGTAAAAGCAAAAATGTTTCTTTGAAATGTAATTACGTTATCGATAACGTCTTTACAAAGAAACTAAATTTTAATACAAAATTGTGCGTGTGTTGTAAATAAAAATTTTTTAATTTGTTTATAATTGAATAACGAATTTGTTGATTGGACAACAAGTTTTTTCCTTTATTCTAAAAAATGCTGTAAGTTTCGGAATACATTTATATTATCGTTCTCGAAATTTAAGGTGCATTTAATTCACGTAACCAAGAATATAGGTTTGATCAAAGAAGTATGGAACTCACTTTGCTTAATATTAGTCAACAAACATATAGTAAATAGTATCCAATATTTCGAATGGAAAGCAAATTTATAAAACTGAAAATTTGAGATATGGAATATATACCCGTTGATAGTCAACAGTCTACAGCAAAAATACAAAGTTTTTGTTAATTGTCAAATGTCATAGTCAATTTTATAGCAGCTGCATATATGTATCGCTGCGGTGACGTTAACACGCCAGGTTTTCTGGCTTTTGTATGTTTTAAAATTGTTTTTAAGTAAATTCTTTTTTTATACACCATATTACGAAATGGATAATTTTATTACGATTTCCCATCGTATTCAATTAGCGTATATGAGAATAATATATAATCCATAACTTTTTTTCTTGTTTACTAAAAATATGTTGACGTTTAAATATGCTAGATCTCTTATTTAGTTGAGGAAGCTAGCTTAGGGATCGTCGGACCCAACGTTGAAAAAATCATGGCTCGGCAGGGACGGTAAGACGGACCTAGCGCGGAGGGTCAACCTGTCCAGTAAGCAAGTTTGCTCTCTCCGTTGATCCCTATATGGACTAAAGCACGACTCTTTCTCTGTATGTGACCGGCTGCGGAGTGTCTGTGGGATAAAATTTGGAATCCCCCGATTTCTCCCGAACCCCCCATCAATAGCGTATACATTGGCATCACACAAATCTTTCCTAGCAGCACCCGCGTACAGATTGAATAGACAGACACAGACAGATAAGCAACGAATGTGTAGAGTGGATTAGAGTTACCTATGTTACATAAAAGGTGGCTCCTATGTTTTACCGTTCATTACAGTATCATTTTGTACCTGAATACTTTTTAAATACCTATATTGATAAGAGTTTTTCTTCTAGAGGAATCAATTTTATTTTTCATGATCGACTAACGCTTTAGGTATATACGACATCTCTACGCCTCAAGGTTCTTAAGTTTGATGCAAATACAGTACGTACACGTAATGCTAAGGAGTTTACTTTGAAGCACAAACTTATTTGACAAAAGTCGAGTTGGCTAAACCAATTAATTATTTCTTTCTTTGTCTTAGACGCTCATATCTACATTGTTTTTAATAGCACATGATGACAAAATGTTATATTATTGAAAGGATTAATATAGTAAAGCCACTTATTCTTGCCTTTTTATTTTATAAAAAAAAAAATGTTTTGTTCAAAAATTTTTTTGTTTAGATATGTATAAAGCCTTGTTTTTTTATGAGTGCATTTATCGGTTATGCTTTTATTTCTATTTTTTTTTTTTTAGATTAATTAATTTGGTATATAACAATTTTTGTAATGTTTTTGATTTATTTCACTCCCCAAAATTTTGTTTTTGTTTCGTTATTAATACTCAACACACCAACATTTTCACTTCATTACCGCGGTACGATCGCTTTTCTCCGAATTACAGTTTCATTTATCCTTCCGAAAACTCTAACTCACTCTCTAACCTTGTTTTCCAATTTACTTAAATTAAAAACAAAAAAATATTTTACTTGCGCGTCTCTTACCAAAACAAGTAGACTAATTTGCAACCGAGTTAATCAAATCAGTAAATAAAATATCGCGTCTTTTCATTTTTTTTTCTTCGCAGGCATGTCAATATTTCAAATGTGCCACCTTTTTATCTTTTTTCATACGATCATTAAAAATCGTTGTTGAATTTAACAACGTCGTTGGTTGCAGCATATGTTACGAAACAAAAATCAAATGTTATAGAATGCATGCGAGACGCTTCACGATTGCCCTGCTTTGCTTAACCTTGGGCCACCAGCCCAGGGCTGCATATGTTAGCGTACGTAATATAATGGTGGTGTAAGACTAATATATCATTATAACATTCATACCCCATGTTTTACCGAACAAACGTTGACAATAAAGCGAACTTTAGCCTCTCTTCCGATCAGCTGGTTCATGTGAAGATTCAAAGTTAGGTCTTCGTCAGTTGTGACACCCGAATACTCCACTTCATCTGAGTAAGTGATCTCAATGTCTTTTGAAAATATGTTGCTCAATGTAAATTTTTTTTTAGAGAAAGGGGCCAGGACTGTCTTTTGGGGGTTAATGTTTAACCCTTTGTCTTGGGAAAAATTTGGACTATAACGCAGGGGTTTTTGCATTTGCTCAGTTATTGCTTGCTCATGCCAGCACGCAACTGCAATTGCCAAGTCGCCTGGCTAACCCATTGTTCTGACACCGCAACGTCGCAAATTCTTCAGAAGCTCTTGTACGGCTAAGCTCAAGATTGAAGGAGAGAGTACACCCTTTGGGAGCCACTTTTTAGTGATCCTCAAAGTCAATTCCGTCGATAGTAAATGAGTCATAATGTGTCTGAAATTCAGCATGTTGCTTATCCAATCGATAATCGTGTTTAGAATATTTCTATATTCCAGAGCTTTCTCAATAACAATGTATTACATGTTATCAAAACTTCCCTATATGTCAATGGAGGCAAAGAGGGCCAATTGGTTGAGCTCTATGTTGCTGATTAGTTCATGAATTGCCGTCGTAGCAGTCTTGCCGCTTTGATATGCAAATTGGTATTTGTGTAGAGACTTTATCCTTAACTAAGTTTCCCTTAAAAAATTGTTTAAAGTTTTCTCTACAGGTTTGAGAGGAAATGAGCGAAAGCTAATGGGTCTAAAGGAATCCAGTAAGTGCTCATTTTTCCCTGCTGTTTTTGGTGTAAAGATCACCTTAGACCTGTAGGAAAGCTGGACCTTCCGCGCCTTGGATGTGACCTTATATTGTCAGGTCCTAACGATTTGTACGCATTGCAAATATTGTTGGCGAGACTGCTGTCCCTTGGCGACGCCCAGGTGGTTTCTCTTGTGTTCTTGTGTTCACATTTTTTTTTATATCCTTATAAAATTTCTTCTACTACTCGAGGTCTAGCCCCTTTAGAAAGTTTAACATTTCCGTTGGCTATGTGTTGTCTGATTTGGGTAAGTATCCTACGTGAGAACGAGATATTTTATTCTCAGATACGGCTTTTCGAGCAGCGCCCTCTCCAAATTTAGCAGTAGCATCATTTCTTTTAGGCAGCCCTCTTGCCAACACAGACAGAATATGCAACCAGAAAAGTGGTACTTCGTATCTGGTTTTGTCTGACCGCCTTTAACACACAATATCTAAACTATCTTTGGACAATGGTCATGTTGTGTTTCCTCTGGCGGGTCGAAAATTGCGTCTTGCTGAAGATCAACTGAACTTTTCCGGTTTGCAATCTCCATAAGTTGGACTGAAAGAAATTAGAATCGAAACAGAACCCAGATATCTCGAGGGGCTGATTTCTCCCTCAGTGGCGGCCAGGTATCTAGGATGCGCGTTTCGAAGACGCGTAGTACTTTTCGTCCCTAAGCACGGTGCGTGCGACATTTGGGATTACGTGTTTTATCGACTCTTTCTCTCTAAACACGTCATGTTCTCTTAAGAAAAACAATGGCACCACGAGAAAGGCAGAGCACGTGCTCTGTCAAGACTATCTAACGGGATGTTGTGCTCCTGTAAAGCCTTAACGCAGGCAGGGCAGCCGGTGATACATTCTATCTGCCGTCTCGTGGTCATCACTCCGCCTGGAGAGAAACCGAACGCATCTTAGACCACACCACGTATATACATATTACACTTGCTAGACCTGTCCACTACTTTGGATATAGTGTCCTAGCCTTTTTGTCTTGCAAGTTTAATTCGAAAGACCAGAAAGCTCTTATCGCGTCCTTTTTGTCTTTTGTATACCGCATTCATTAGCAGCTCCTCCATCATTTTCTCTTTTAACTAATTAACTTTTATTTTTATAGATTTAAACTTTGACTATATTTTCAGTTTATCTAATTGAGTTTAATTTTGTTTTTTTCTAGTGATTGTTAAATAACAATAATTTTAATTTTATTTAACTTTTCCTGCTTTCTGGTTATATATAATTGAAAGTAGTCATTTTAAAGCCTGAAATACTAACCATACTATTTTGTTTTGCTGTCAAAACTAACGCACGAAGAAATTTTTAAATTTTGCCAACGAATTCGGTTCAACGCAAAACGCATCGCAAGTTATGTATTCAACTATATATAAATACATACAGTCAATTCAATACAATCAGTTTTGTCAATTCGTGCACCACATACCACATGCAACATGACGCAATCGTTGTCTTCAGCACTTTATTGCGTTTGGACTCAGACTATGGTCTAATAAAAAGAAATCTTTCGCACAAGTAACTCAAGGATTATTTTTTAATGATGTATTAGCAACTTATTTTACTACACCTCAAGCGTACGAATGTATGCAAACGTCTTTTGCTTTTGCAGATTCTGCACAGAAATCAAAATTTTTAATGGCAACGGGGTTCTACGCACTAATTGGAACAAAATTTCTACTGACTTGTCCATTGTGTCAAGCCAATAATCAATTTTCAAAAAACCACCACTTTGTTGAAATTGTATGATTATTTTTCAATTTCTGAATTAATTGACAAGAAAGATAGTACATTCAGAAGGACTTGGGATCGCCTCAACTTTTATTACACCAAGCGACTGAGAATCATTTTCTGCATCAATCTAAACTTCTCTGTCCATGTGTTCAACACATGTTCAACAGTGATTACAATGTATTTGAAGCCGATGTTATTGGTAAGTTATGTATTTTGTAAGAGAAATTTTCGACAATTTTTTGTGCATAAATATACCCCTTTTGCGAAGAAATTCATTATTTATAATTACAGTACAGTCAGTGCATTCTATTATCATATTTTTTGGTATTATGCTATCCTCTTTTTTATCATTACAAATTTACAAATTTATCATTTAATTCTATTTCCAATTGTTCAGTAATAGACAATTTTTACTTATTTAAGTTCATTAATAGTCTAATCCGCCTCGCATGTATATGTTTTATTATTTGTTCACATCATTAATTCACTGTCTGAATCAATCCTATTCTTGTTATTATTAATGATAGGTGTCATAAGATTTATCTCCGTCTATATGAAACTGGTTGGGATTTTGATGGCAAATATTAGAATAGCGTTGTAAAACGTTACGCTCATTCGTATGAGCTTTAATTTGTAGAAATGTATAATTTACTTATTTGTTGGTATAAATGTGTGAAAAATACTATATCTAACAGATGCTATTATGTTTTGAATCTTGTTCTGCAGGAGTTTAAGTTTAATGATTTAATCATGATAAAAGATGTCATTTTTGATGTTATTGCTGGTTATTGTTAAATATTGGAGAAATTTTTTCTCGATCATGCATTATTGAAAATCGTTAATATTATTGTTAATGTGTAGTTGTTTGTTAATTGTTTGCATGAGTTGTTAGTTGTTGTTATGGTTATGCCGAATATGTTCCAAAATATCTTGTCAGTCTATGTCGTCCATTAAGCTAAAAAATTATTTTGGAGCCTTACCAACAATATTCAAATGTCCACCTCTTCGTGTATTGCGGAGTATTATTGATCAAATTTTAGATCTTAGTGTTTCCGTTTCCATATACAGTTGGTGTCTATTTTCTCCTTCTATTATTTTGTTATTATATTATTATATTCCTTTTCTATATCTTTGATTAAACCTATTGTATCTTTTGAGTTTACCATATGATAATTATATTGCTCTGGTTGATTATTTATACCGTTGATGCTCTTATGATTGTAAAAAGAAAAAAAAAAAAAGATTGCAAACTTATTCAGTAGTTTAGTACTTGATTCATGTATGCATACTAGGTCTTTTGCTACGAATTTTGGGACTTCTCTATACCCCAGACGTTTGTCGTTGTTGATAAAATCTCTATTTCTATCTATATATCTATATGTTCTTCTCTGTTCTTATTTGCAGCTTGTATTTACTTTTCTTTGACAATCCTTAAATTGGTAAACACTATCGAATTTATATTATATATTTTTTGACATTGATGTTATTGAATTGATTATCGAAAATAAATTTTCTTGTTTTGCCCTTGATGGATATGAATTTTCGAAGTATGAAAACTAAGCTTCGACTATTTCGGTATCTTAGAAAGAAGCATGTCTCCACTTTTAAAAATTTATCGGTAAGTACTATAAATGGTTGTTCAGTGTTAACGTAAGTGTCTACTTGAACTATTTCACTTGTAGTTTTCGGTGTTACTGTTTGTACAAATTTTTTCTTTATGAGGCTACGATCATGTTTTCCACCTGACCAATTCTCGCAGTTATTGGTAAATATGTTCATCCGAGTTAAAAATGCTTCTCTTCAGTTTTTCGAAAGTTGCGGGTGTTTTTACCCTCAATATTTCTTTGGATAATGTTGGAACCTATATTATTAGCATTTGTCGATAATAACAATAATATAACAATATCCGATATAATAATAAACGAGTATTATTGTTTGTGTTTGATTATGTGTTTGTGGGATCTGTTAACTACTGCGTCCAACTTACCAACTACTTACTTAAGTGTTTGATAATCGTTTTTCAAGTCCAATTTGCTGACTTACGCATAAGGACCAAAAGTATTTCATTCCTTTTCCTCCTATAAGTCCTTTTTCTACTGATCCCCATCATGTATACTTAGGAACATGCTCTGACGAGCTATGTAGTGTTAGTTCAAATATTTTTATTCAGTCCTTAAAATCGTGTGTTTTCTCGTTGTGTGAGAAGAGTAGTTTCCTTATTCCGCTTCGCAAATGTGGAAACAGACATCACATTGAGAACTATAAAGTCATTACCAAGTTGAGTATCTTACCTAAATTGTTTGAATGAATTGTTACTTAGCATTTAGCTTTTGTTATCATATCTTATATTTCTCTGTTCCAACATGGCTTTCGGCAAGGAAGATCTACTATTACGAATCTCTTAAAGTTTACTTGTCATGTTTTCAAAGCTTTCTCTATTGGCTCTCGCACTTATGCCGTATATACCAAGTTTAGTAGAGCGTTTGACTTAATCAATCATAATTCATTGATCTTCAAACTCCAAGCCTCTGACTTCCCTTCGTACTTAGCGTAATGGATAAGCTGTTATTTGCATAATAGATCTTTCAGGATTCTCTTTAATTTCATCACCACGGATGCATTTTCTGTGACGTCTGGCATCCCTCAAGACAGCCGATAGTAACCCCTTTAATTTAATTTATACATCAATGATCTCGCTCGGTAATTAAATTCAGCCAGATCTTAATGTACGCTGACGATGTTAAACTATTTTCTTCCTTCTCCTCGGAGTCGCAATCGACTTAAATAATTTGGTTAAATGATGCTCGTTCAATTTTATGAAATTAAATCTAAAAAAATACAAAAAGCTTTCTTTCTCAAGAAGGAAATCATTCAATACTGAGTATTTCATTGAATCACACAAGTTGGAAAACGTAGATTCGTTCATTGATTTAGGGGTTCTATTCGACCACAGATTACATTCTAATTTGCACTTTGAGCTCTCTTTAAGTAAAGCTAAGTTTGCACTAAATTTCATTAACAAGTGGTCCAAAGAGCTTAAGCACCCTTACATTACAAAAAGGCTATACATGTGCTTAGTTTGACCAATACTATTGTATGTCTCTGTTGTGTGGTCTCCTTTGTAAAGATATTAGTAGATTCAATTGAATCCGTTGAAAAGCAATTCTTGCTGTTTGCCCTAAAGAATCTGAGTTTGGACCCAAATGCCTCTCTTCCCCCCTTTGAAAATAGATTGCTTCTGGTATCCTTACGGTCACCTGAGAAACGTAGATTTATTCGTGGTGTTTTCTTCCTAATTAATTGACGGTGTTATCGATCTGCCCACATTCCTTGGTGAGATAAGCATTAATGTCCCTAATCACTTCTCTAGGAACTGTATTTCCATTAAGCGTAGTCAATGTAAATATAGTTGTGCGCTGTTTAATCCGTTCAGAATTGTTTGCAGAAACCTGAATGATGATGAGTCAATGGAATTCGGCTGTGAATTTATTTTAGCTGAGTTTCATGCGTAAATAAATAAATAAATAAAATAAATATAAAAAAGTAAATAAGAACATTATAGTCAGGCAAGGTCGACCATTCAATACCCTACACCACATTGTCTAACAGAATTCTTGTTTTTGTATGAAATTACTATTATGGGTCAATTTTCATAACCATATGTTAAAACTTAAACTTTTGTGTTCTACAAATGGTCAATTGTCGTGAAAATCCTTATTAGGGCAAAATCCAAAAAATAGGCCAAGATGGGCCATATTTGGGGCGGTTAATTTTTTAGGGTAAATGACTGTTACGGTATAATTTTGATCATGAAGCATCATGATTTTTATCGTATGAACTTCAGTTTTTGTTACAAAAGAGTGGGTACAAAAATTGCCCCAGCCAGAACAAAGTTTTCATACCAATTTAGAATGCCGAAATGCTACTACTTGGCCAGTTTCGCCGAGAAATTTTGAAAATTCCAAATTTGCAAAAAAAGGAGACCAATTCGAACAATTTTCAATAGCGTTCGTTCTTGGATCAAAACAGCCCAGTGAACCAAATTTCATCAAAATATCTCAAAAATTGTGAGGTGTACCTTAAACACAAATCTAAATGGACAAATATCGGTCTATCGATCGGTATACTAAGAGATGGCTCTATCTTAAACCCTTGTAGATGTTACATACGTCCGCACAAATTTAATATACACTGTACCGCAAGTGGAGTAGGGTGTAAGCACTGCAAATATACAAGCATAAATCTCCTTTTAATTTCATAAATATGATAAGCAACATATTCATGTCATATTTACAAAACTTGTACTCATTATTGAACTGCTGCACAAATAAAACAATTCGTACATATAATACCCAATATATGTAATTTGTACATTCAAAACAAAAATAAAACTTCCATATATATAATAATTGGCAATAAACTTATTAAAATGTCATACAAAATTTTTAATGCTTACAAACACATATACAATTCTCTTCTCTAGATAAAAGTGTAGGGTATCAATAAAATAACATGTATGCACAAAATAAGGAAAAAAGCATGTGCCAGGCTCGTATCTTTCATAATTTGTGAGTAATGAAAAACTCACAAATTTTTGTTTAGAGAACCAGAGTTGCGCTCAGTCTGCTCTGACTAATTTGGACCATTTTTAATATTAACCTGTGTACAGACACTTATAATGCTTCTTCTAAATTAGAGTTCGTTATTTTCATTTTTGCGACGAAAAGAGTGTTAGCAACATATGCACAACAGACATGGCCTAATCGATTAAGAATTTCACGAAGATCACGAACATATGTGCTTTCTAGCTCTCATTTGAAAGCCATTCTTTGAAATCCATCTCGTTGAGAGTTATGTATGCCTTTCGTCGTTGGAAATTATTTCGACAAAAATAACAACTATACAATCAATAACTAGATCATACGTAAATAAAAAAAAAACTATGCGACATTTTTGACGATATAAAATGAAGAAAAACAATTTTATATAAATCATGTAATTTCATATTTTCTTAGGAAAACTTTGAATTGTGGAATTGAAGTTTGAATTTTAATAAGTGTCATTTGAATTTACCTCTAAAGAATGTACAATGTCTTAAAATGAATTGCAAATCTGTCCTAGTTTTGTATTATATAAATAAAAGCAAACTTTTTAATTTTTACATAACATCCTAAAGCCTACTTATTCTTTATATCTTTTACTTGAACACAATTTAATATAAAAGTGCAGAAGATATGCCGATTTATATTTCCTCACTTATTCGCCGTTTCTTAGAGGCCTCTAAGAAACAGCGACACCGTCGCAACGCATCGGAAAATCGGTATCCGCCATCCGTTGATAGGGTCCAGACCCAGCAACTCTAAAGTGAGGATCAAACGCATCACTTTTTCCTTCTTCCATCACTCACACCAATTTCTCGTAAAACGGTTTCAAAAGCCTCTTTTGACACGCGTGACTTTTGCAGAAGTTTACATGCAACATGGGTACATATATTTTAATTTACGTATTAAATGTACAAATTATGCACTTACACATTTTGGGTAACCTAAGAGCACTTCTACGTCTTACAAGACTCCTTTTAAGCCTATCTCGATGTTCCTCTGTTACCAAGTAACATAATATGAGCAAAGGTTAAGGTTAATTAAATAATATTTCTCAACATTACTTGATTATTTAATAACAACATTTTACATACCTTTTTTTCCGTTTCGTTCAGTAAAATGGACTAGGTCGGTTGGCGATAAGACCAATGCATATGATGAGTCTTTGTGCTTCATCAATGATAGTGACACTATATGATAACGTATGGAAAAATTGATGACACACAATTGATTGTAAATGTAAACAAACAATTTTTTTCGCAATTTACTTTATTTTCAATTTATAGCTGTTTTCTCTTATAAATGCAGCTCTAAACAACTAATGCTAGCTCAGAACAGCCAATACTAACGCAAAGCGCCAGCAATTTTGCTTACGCTTGTTTTGACAACTCTGGGAGAGCATGTCTCGTACCTCTTGTGCATGCACAAGGCTAAATAGTCGAAACATTTCCAAAACAATCAATATTAACGCAAAACGTAAGCAATTTGCGGTCATTTACAATTTTATTAAAAAATAAATAAAAAAAATTTCGCTATTTCTATACAGCAAAAAATTTTTTTTTCGCTTTATTAGTTTTGCACTTTATTAACCTTTATTTGTCAACCACTTTTTTGCCACCATCTCTGACAGAAGAGAGGTATATTCATTTTGTGGAAACGGTTGCAACGTCCAGAAAGAAGCATCATGGACCTCTGAAGCTAGATAGATTCTTGCTGGGCATCAAATTCTAAACCGATTTAGGTTCGCCTGTCCCTCTGTGTGATGCCTGTTTTAAACATTCTCCTGGCCGCAAAAATGAAACTATCGCCCACCCATTTGCAAGAAAACGTAAAAAGGACCCAAAGTTTTCAAAGAACACGCCTATATCACAAAAACTATGCGCTCTTGTGCTTTCCGTGTTCTTTGCTTGTTATTCAATAAATGCAACACACACACCATTTCTACTTTTGTTCTGAAAGTACAAAAAACCAACGGCGTCCATCGAATGTTAAAAGGTATGAAAACTTAATTATTTTCCTTTTTTTAGAATCACAGTAAAGGATATAAAAGATTTGGTCACGACCGAATATCATTTTCTTGCGTGGTTTGTTTTAGCAAGGCTCGCAAGCGATGTGGTCAACTGATTTTGCGTCGTTGTGCGTATTGCATTTTCTGCTTTAGTCGGAAAGAATAATCTCTGTTGATAACAGCCCTGAGAACAGGACATTTCAGGATAGAATTACAAACATTTCCTGAGCGAGCTTTGCGATCGAGTTCCCTGATCATGGCGCTCGCTTTTTTTTCGCAATCACATCGATTATTGTGATACATATTCACAAACTGCATATCTTTTAGCAAAATTTGCTCACCTGATTTTGACGAAACAGTTCTGCTCATCATGTAGTCATCTCACAATAGCGCTAAAGAGTCCTCAGTGTTCGCGCTTTAAGTCAGTCACTTTGACAGAATAATGTTCAAAATTTTATCTTTATATACAGTAAATCTTCTTGCGATACTTCTAAATTTCTTTACCCAAAACAACCATTTTAACCCATAGTGCAAGTCTATAGATACGCAATTTTAAGAGGAGTTTAATTTTACGCTTCTATTGCGAAAAAATATTTTACATAAAATAAAACATTTAAAATAGTCACTATGCTGTTGTTTCAATTAGATTAGTTGAAACCTGTGCTGTATTTTTCACGCGCGAACCACACAAAGCAACCAATGATAACGCTTTCCCATACATTCTTTCCTCTTATAACGCACAAATTAACCCCACCATTTCAACTACTAACTACTAAGTCAATTTATGAGTTTACAGAAATGTCAGATGTGGCGTTGTCGTAAGCTTTATTCTTAACCGTGGGCTTTTGTTTGTGCAAATGCATCTACACCTCTCTATAACTAAATCACAAAAAAAAAATGTGTAAAAAAGCACAAAATATTATGTGGAAAACTTATTTAAATAAAATAGAAATTTTTTTTTTATTTTCATGTTAAACCCCAAAGCACCGTAAGTAAAGACTATGGGTTACAACATAACATTTTCCAAAAAATGTTTGCAATTACGAACTGGCTTCATTATTTTCCCGATTTTGAAGTCGTTGCTATGCCATTGCTGCGATATGTGGTTTCTTCTCCCCTTTTCTCTATAATTACTCCACATTCATGCTCCCCTTCGCTCTTTTTCACTTCAACGGCTTTGAAGCAGCTGGATAACTACCTCTCTCAGATTTCACTTATTTTTATATCTTGAAAATGTTACTATCGAAATTATTTCTCTTTGTAATAGCCTTAGATTTGTTAACAGTTTTTTTCGTAGATTAATCGGAGTTTCTAACTCAAAATGCGCAATGTTATTCAATGTTCTTTTTTTGTTATGTTGTAAGTCTTTTACTATCTTATTTTATTTATCCCACAATACCATCGTTGTTATTTAGCGTGCACTTTCATAATCCGGCAAGCTTTTCTCAGCAGGATTGTGAGTGCTGCCAAGAAGCTATGTAGGTATATAAATGTGTATAAAATTATTAATCTTGTGTGTTAATGTGTGTTAGCAGCATTGCATTACTTCTATGTTTTCTGTGCACTTTTGATTTATGCAAGACTAACTGAGAAAAGAATGTAAATTAAAAAAGAAAAAATCGGAAAAAATAAAAAGAATCTAAAATAGGCCGAACCTTCAAAAAAATAATTTGGAAAAAGTAAGAAACTGTAAAAGAGAGTTACTATCCAGTTTGAAAGATTAGCACAAATAATATAATATTCTGATGCAACAAGCAAATTTTCGAAAGTGAATTGTGAAAATTGTCTCTAAGTAAAAAATATATTTCTAAAGGCATCAACGATAAAAAATTGGGATTACGGTTAAAATATCCGTTTGTTGCTCGAAAAGAAGCAGTTTCTAAAAAACGGCGATATCCGTGCAATGTTCTTTTAAAGATTGCGTAAATCACAGTCCTTCTATAAAAAAGCGTTTAAACCTTATTGTTCAACAAAATTTTGGCAGTAAGTATACTTAGAATGAATTGCGTTCTTTTGGATTGTTGTTTATCTTTTGCAAATAATTCCTAAGGGTTTTTTTAAAACAATTTATATAATTTCAAGTCTTATGTTGGATTTGCTTCAGATTATGCTCAGATTATTCAACGGGAATAAGCTCACCACAAATAGGCGCATCTGGAAGAACTTCAAAATCTCAAGGAGGCTCTTGAAATAATACGTCGATCAAGTTAGAAAATTTGCTGATTGAAACGCATTAGAAGAGCTTTTCAAAATTTTCATTGTGGTTAATTAAAGTAGCAACAGCTGCGTTGGTTAAAAACTGGGACATGCTAAAAATGCAATGTATGCACAATATATATA
>KK502547.1:506513-632400 GCA_000688735.1 Glossina austeni | reverse complement strand
TATACATACAATGTTATATGTACATTTAGAAAGACAGAGAACCTTCCAAATTTGTTTTTTCCATGATTTAAATTTATTAAGAAGTAAAGAAACACTAAATATCTTCGGCTGACCCTTATGAATCGAAAAGTAAATAAATTTTTAGTTCATGGCTGAGCCTGATGAAGGGTGGATCCTATAGAGTTCTAAAAAACCAAGCGTAAACGTATATGGCGATACCGTGTTATAATTTCCCGATGGTCAGAGAAGTATATGCTTGTCTTATCAAAGCGGTGCTTCTACAAAATGCAAACGCCTCTACAAAACTATCATCTTGTTTTTTTTGTTGTCTTTGGGAGAGCTCACGCATTTCAAGAAAGAACGTCATAATATTCTATTATTGTTTGAATTAAAAAGGGCGTTTTCTTCAACTAGGGCTATCCCGAAAACGACTTGTAGACAAGGGTGCGTGTTGCTTCCCAAAAAAAAAAGAAACAAGTTGATTTTGTCGAGGCAACTCGCTGGCTGATTTTCTTTCCCTAGCAAAACTTAAAGGTTTTCCTTTACACATAAACAAGTCTGCGGAGTCTTGAGGAGTTTATTCAATGCCAGATGCCTACTGGCGGAAACAAGGACATAATCAAAGCGTTGATTCAAAGCACATATAGTTTGTGCTGACACAATAAGTATAAGTATCTTTTGGAGGAGTGGAAAAAAAGTTTAAGTGAAATCGATATATAAACTATTATTTTCTTATCAAACTTATCGCAGATTTGGGTTTAATAACAAAGTGTGTTTATACTAAGCCGACCCGCTTGGTTGCACCTTTTCAATTTTAGCAAGTAATTTCAGTTTAGTTCGTTTCTGATTGCTCATTCTTTTCTTCTTTTTCTCAGACCTATTAACCGCATTAATAGTCCATGGATAGAAGTGAGAATGTTTGGACTAAAAGTTGATATACCTTTCAGCAACACATTGAATGATATTTTTTTATGTTATCTTCATTTAACGTTTCAGAAAAAGGGAGTACAGGTACAATAATTTCCATGTTTACGCCTCGTTTTTAGCGCTAAGTAAGTTTTTTGGACTAAAATTCCCCAATATTTTGGTCGCCAAGTTTTCAGAAATTTTCCAAAATTAACCGCACCGTTTTAGCAATCCTTGCTATGTTTTCATGTCAACTAAAGAGCTTCGCAAAAATTATTTGCATTAGAGAAGTTAATTTGTTGTTTTCTACTGGTAAATTCAACTTTTTAGACATAATATTAGTGTTACAATGATCGAAACAGTCATTAAAATCCTATTTATGAAAATGCCGAAAAGTTATATTTCAAATTTTTCTAAGGAATATACACATAACCGAGAGCTATATAAAATTCGTACAACGCCGTTGGTGGCTAGATATGAACATTGTAAATTAGTTAGAGTGAGACTATCTTTAAAGGCATTTTGAATATTATATTCTTTAAACGCTTATACAATAATTAAAGAATCACAATTCAATGCAAACTATATCATCCCTATATAGATCAGAAAAGGCACACTCAATTCACTTTTCAGCATTTTCGCGTCGAGATTTTTCAAGTTTTTTTAGATCGTGTTATTGGTGGTGATGGCAAATAGAATCTTTTTCCATATAGTATACACATATGCGCTGTGTTTCGTTAGTTTTGATGCTTGGTAGGGTAGTCGGTAAATATTCGTGTTTAATTTAATATTGTGAGACATTTCGTGTGGTAATGTTGCATATGGTCGTTTGTCTCGATTTCTGTTAATTTCATTATGATGGCGCGCGTACGTATGGTGTGTGTATCTACAACATATCCCCATCAAATAAGTAATAAGAAAAAATTTATGTGTATATATGCATATCACGTATATAAATTTCGTAACTATTATCCGGAGTTTTATTTTGGTTATCGAAGTCGGGTGCGCGTTTTATGTGCAAATATAATATTATTCTAATGCATTAAAGAGTGGCTTATTATTTCCGCCGAAGGAGTTTCAAATTCATTTAGGTTAACGTCCTAAGAATGAAAAAGAGTTATAAAACAGTAACTGACTTTAGTCGGGAGACTTGCTTTATTCGACATTAGGGCAGTATTAGGCGCCGTTTTGGTCTTTGAAAACAGCTTTTTCGTTTTTAAAGTAATGAATTTAAAAAATTACTACTGCTTGGGGTTGTTTACATACATCAATGTGTTATATATTTAGAGCTCAGACAACAAAAATTAGACAAAGCAAAATGAGACATGTGCATAGGTGTTTGTTATTGAATATATTAACCTACCCACATAAGTGCATCTATACATACATATGGATCAATTCTTTTCTGTATAATATTGTAATTGAATTTTGCTCCTTTCGTAAATTTGCATATTATCCAAGCTAATTGTTTAGCATTTATGCGAACGATCTTATTAACATAGTTTCCTGAATGTTATTATTTTTTGTATTTTATACATACGGATAAGTTATATTATGAAAGTACAGATGTTACGAACATAATATTGCATTGCAAGATGTTCAAAACGATGGATATTGGATAGTTATAAGAAAGATGGTTTTATGTGTTTTATGAAATGGAAATACAATAAGTCCAAACTTATTTAAGCATAACGATAATAAGGATTTGAAAGTTAACAAGCATCCTTGAGGATTTTTGTAAGTATCATTAAAGCAAAAATGTCTTAGGATGCAAAATGATGTACTTTATTCCGTTAATCTATTCCAATGTAACTGAAAACTTTTTCGCTACTTCGTTTTGAATTATAGTATAATTTCTTAAACTTGGCAATATGTACATTTACGGAGCCTTTTTGGTGATTAACCCGGCATAAAGGTTGGGATTGTTACTCGAAGCTGTTAAATTCTATTCCCTACTTACTACGGATGCATGACAAATTTAGTGGAGAACGGCTTAAGCTTACAAGGAAGGGGGGTTGCATATAACAAAGTCCAAATTGGAAAAAAAATTTGACTTTAAAAAATCGATATTTGATCTAAAATTTACACAATACAACACAAAATACATGGGCATGATAAGCTCACAAATAAGAGAGAGACTTGATATAAACTATAGTACATTTTTCACATCAATCTAAAAGATTAGTGTCAAAATGATCACACGATTAACCAACGCGCCAATTCCTAATAAAATATAAAAATATGTGAAATCGTGGGTATTAGAAATTCACACCGAAGCGAATCTAAATTTTTTGATTGTTTACGTTTGGTGGTGAAGGGGGGGAATAGGATTTGAAACAAATTTTTGAGTGAAATTGTGAATAAACTTAAATGCCTCTGTTAGCATATTTTTTAATAAACTTTGGACGGTTGGCGTGGTACTCACTAGTAATGGTACAAAAAATAGTTAGATTGAAGCACTCTCAAAAAGAAAATACGCAATTTTTAATATGGTTATTAAGCTCATGCAAAGGTTTTATTTTTATACTCGCCTATGAAGGATATGGCGCACTCATTTTATCATAACGTGCGCAACACTCAAAACGAAGCTCCAGATGCAATATAAAGTATGAATATGCTTGATCAACGTCAAATTCTTTTCAAAAACATTGGAAATTTTTGTAAGCAAGTTGGTATTGAACAACGGGCAAAGGGCAAATCAAAAGCTGACAGCAATTCTGGCTCGCTCATTACTCTTAAATTATGAGATTATGGGCAAAAACTTTCTGAATTTATTTTATGGAAGACCCTACTATTTATGGTCAAAAATGGGAAAAATCCACCACGTATATGAAATTTTCATTTATTTTATTTTTTTTGAGGTTTTTCTGTTTATTTTCTATTTAAGGTTAACAATATAGAATATTGAGAGTGAAATCCCGCAAGCTAAATGGGTTAACTATAAATTACATAGGGCATGACGAAGTGCATTAGGGATTTCTCAAAAATGTCGTCGACGTGGGTGTCAAATAAGAGAGCTTGAAGAATGGAATACGAACTGTAATCGATGAAAAAGTATGGAATAAATTATATTCAAAAGTTTTTTAAAAAAAGTAAACTAAAATTTGGGAAGTAAGTTTCATTCTAGCTTGGAGCGCTTAAGGTTTTCATATGTAAACAGTTGGTTTCTTTTAAATCCCCCAAGCTTTTGTGTGTACTCACATAGAAGTCTTAGCGTTTATATAATTCATTTCATGCATTGTCCGCCTTAGGACCTGAGTGGGCAAAGGGTCTTGACTAACAACTCAATGGTCGTGGGTTCAAATTTTAAACGGTAGGGTTTTCAATAAAGTCGATGGCCTTAGATGCTATTGTTTTAAGACTTGAGCCTTACAATATATTATTTGGCTACATTAATAATGATAATAATAATAGTTTACGCATCACTCTTAAGTTTGTTTATTGTTTGATTAGTATTATATAAGAAACTTGTTTATGGAAATGTTTCATAGAAATATTTCTGCCAATATATAATTATTAATTACAATATTAAAGCACGAACCGATAACAATCGGTAGTGGGTATTCTTTTCCATTTTTCTCCTGTTATATATTATATATATCATTTATTTATAAAATACAAACATTTCTGTATTTAAAAATGGTTTTAGAGTTATGCTAAATGTGAACAAAAACTTTCAAGAAGTTAATTTCAAAAATGTCGGATGTTTCCAGGTGGACAGTAAAATAGGTATATATACAAAAACTTAAATATAACGGAAAATATTGCACTCAAAACTAATCATTTCTATAGAAATTAACTCTAACAGTCGATAGCTGGTATAACCATTACCATTTTTAAAGACAGCTTCGATTTATTTAGGCATGAAAGAAATTAATTTCAGATTTCTGCTGGGGTATTATACCATACATTTTGAATATTTTTCCCACAGTTCTTTTTTATTGCAACACGGAACATGATTTTTAGTCCTCTTTAAACATTTTCAACAGAATTCAGGCTGTCGGAGTGACTTGATCATTGAATGACATCCAAGATGTGATCCAGGAACCGCACTTTCACCAAATTGGATGAATGTTCCAGACCAGTATCTTAGTCAAAAGTCCATAGTAGTGGCTTATTTTCTCTGCCATGCGGTAACATTCCAGTTTCCAATAAATTTTTATATAGAAACCTATCCATAGTGTTTTCCGAGATGTAAGAGGTCGACACCCTCTCAAAAAAACGGCCCCATATCATAAGCTTTCTTCTGCCATTCTTCATTGCTTTTATAGTAAATCTAATGTGGAATTGTTTTTCTTTTGACTAAAGTGCACTTCTTCCCGCATCCTTTCCAAACAAAATTATTTATGTTTCGTAGTTCCAAAATAGATTTCTCCACTTTTCCTCGCCTTTCGGTCTGCATCAATTTTTATGGGGTAAAGCACAACCTACTCTTCCTGGTAGATTGGAACCTAATAAACGTCGACGAACAGTCTGGGGTGATACATTCTCAACTTCATTGGAAATTGCTCTAGACAACTCGAATGGATCTCGTTTTGTTATAATTGTAATATGATTATCGGAAAAAGGAAAAGTTTTTTTGACGCATTCCTGTGTTTGGGGTTTTAAATCACTTAAGACAGAGTTATGTGACCGATGTTTCTCTGATTTGGAAGCTGATTAACTAGCCGTCCTTTTCTTTGTTACAATGATGAGATCGATCTATTTACTATTATTTTAAACATTAATTCACATTGCATTTCCTGCTCACGAAATACGATTTACCTTTACAATGCACTTTTACAGCAAAATATTACAAAACACTTCATGTTTCACCAGAGGGCGCACCTAATTCACTGTCTAGTTGGCAAACCTGCTAAAGAAACCTAAAAGTTCTTAACTTTTTACTACAAAAACTAGCTCACGTGGGGTTCCAGGAATTAATTTTGAACAATTTTCTAACATGTAAAAGCGTTGTTTGAGCTTTGTGGAATCTAAATTTTCCAATTTCTATGGCAAGAACTGAAAAATGGGCCTCTCATCTATTTTTCTGTCCACATGCGTTTATATATATATTTATATACATATCCTGAAACTAAGCTAGTAAGTTAAAATATAGCTCAGAATGATAACTACAGCGTGCCTTGTGGTTTATCAATTTTAGCTCCTCCAAATTGCCTGTATTCCAAAATGCACAATCTATTTGAGTTTGCTCCAAAAATTCCACCGTGTCTCTATTTAAAATAGGGAAGAAATAGTTATCTATATACTCATCATGCCTTGGCCTGCATTGCCCGCCTGCCTACGGCAGATATCAAAGTCTAACCAGTTATATTTTTCTATTTTTAGTGGATTGGTATTTTCTAAACATTTCGGAACTACAAAGACGTCTATTATGTGTAAATTGGAAGCTTGAGTAGGCCTGTTACATGCAACGTAAATTGCTGCTCTACTCATTCTTCGAATAAGCGGTGCTGTGACACACATTTCTTTACTTCTTTTGAACTGAATATTTCTAATAAATTTTGTAATTCGAATCTGAAGAGATTCTAAGTAATTTCGTTTCTTACGACGAACTTCAGCACTTCTTTCTGTCAGAAAATTTCAAAGCGTGGACGGCTCCAAACCTGTTTTCAACTTGAAACTGAATATTCCTTTTAGAACTGATACAGCTTCTATACATTTTGTGGCTAAAGTGTTGAAGAAAGAAATGTTTACATTTTTGAATTATGCCAATTAACTATAATTAAGATAGTTATGTTCGTCTCAGGACAAATTTTTGAAACCCAGCACTTCAGATTAATGCAATATGTTGAAGGTGGTAGTATCAGTTTGGATAATCTTTACATTCGCATATTACTTTCAAGTCATCTTCTTTTTGCTTAAAATTTCTTTTGAAATTAATGGACTAAATAATGGACAGCGCATATCCAACTCGTCCTTCATACATACAAATAAGAGATAAATTGAATAACAGAAAGATAGATAAAAAGGATAGATTCCAGAATAACTTTTCTTCAGGTTTGTTTTTGTCGAGTAAAATAACTTCTTATTATCGGGTCTATATAATGGAAATCTGTTAACAGTATTTCCGTTCATTTTCGTAAAGCAATGAGCGCACAACATAAACAGTCATTCGTCTCAGAAAGGCAATGCTGATTTTTTCACAGAAAATTAAACCTCTCAGTTAACAATTTAATAATTTAAAACAATAAAAACAATTTACTGCTATAACACAGGTATTATTAATTTATATTCAAATGTTATATAAAGGATATAGCAATGCTTAAATAATTTTTCTAATTCTCGCAAGGACCGCAATCAATTTGTTGGACTTTTGAAAATTTTCATACGACAATAGCTTCGATATATGTATATTTTTTGAAACCTGGTTAAAATATTCCGACAAACTACTTTATCCGAACTAAATTTGGATAAGAAGGAATCGGTTAGGTGGGGGATTCGCAATTTTAATGCAGAATAGCTTGACGTTCGATTTCGATACTCACAATCCTAATGGAAATTCCATACGGTTCATTTTTATATATTTTTCTGGTGGATCTTTTTCAAATGAGCTTAAGAGCAAATTTAAAAGGACTTTATTTAAAATTATAAGCCAAAACGGAGGAAATTCTTGGGATAACATTTTGAATTAATCACGACATTTTTTTCGGCAACTACTTTACACACCAACGATCCCGTCTACATTCCATCTGCTTGAAGATCTATGCCTTCTTCCCAGAATTTAGTCTCGACTAATGCCAGTTATGTTAACTCTATATCTGCAACAAAGGATGTAGACCGCTGCATAAATGTATTCACTATGATCGCAACAGACACTGATCAATCCCTGGTTAAAAATTTCCTAAGACTAATCTTCTTCGTCTTCCCAATTACATACTGAATTTAATTAGAATCAGAACATTTTATAGAAGGTAACCGCGTCGTTATCGTCAAAAAGTTGGCTATATAAACACTCCTAATTACACGTGCTTTAAATAAAGCAAGCATTTGAGAATATGAGCAAATTGTTGCGTAAAATCGCTATGTCATTACTCCATAAAGCACAAGCTTTCGCAGATAGATTTTTAGAAATTCATAAAGTATGTTGTAACTTGAGCTCTCCTGCAAGAATGTATATAGGTAATTCGGCTCTGGTCAGATTGGACTCAATTTTAGTTTATATTTCAGCGAAGGAGTATATAAGTGATATCGTTAAATGTTTACTGCGTGAAACTTGCCCAACAAAAGCTTCAAGTACAAATCACTTCAAAAATATAGCTTTAAAAAATATTCCCCAAGAGGGAATCCCATTTTTGTTTGCATGATTAACTGATGCTTTAAACTAAAGTTTTTCCAAAAATTTGGAAATTGGCTAGTTATTCCAGTATCTAAATCAGGCAAATCATCAAATGATATCAAGAATTATCGGTTTATTTGTCTCTTGGCCTGTCCAAGTGAGATCTTTAAAAAGATAATTAAAGAGAAATTATTGGAAACAATTTCTAGAAAAAATATTATTCCAAATGAAGATTAAAATGATTTTTAAAATGGCATCTCTTGGTTTGCCGCTTCTGGAAGTTAAATTAATCCAAAGCGTTTTGTCTTAATGATACTTTTGTCTTTCTGTTTTAGATGAATTTTCTGAGCTATTATCTACGCCTGTAGGTGTCCCGCAAGGATGCGTTCTGGGTAAAATTTTGTATTTTATTTTCTTTTCTGGCTTCGTACGACTTAATGATTGCCACGTTGCTTTATACGTCGATGATATTGGTATATATTCATCGGATGAACTTGGTTGTAAAATAGTTAACGAGCTGCAAATTTCGATTCGTATAATATATAATTGTCTAAATAAATGGAAAATTAAGTTAAATTCAGATAAGATGAAAGCCATCTCGAAAAAAAACTTTTGCTTTCATCTGGATTGACAATTCAAGGTAATGAAATTCCTTTTTTTGGTCACGTTAAGTATTATACTTGAGACGCTAGGCAAAATATTAATCTTCTGCAATCATGTTCAGCTTGCCAAAAACAAATGCAACATTGCCATAAAAATCCTACATCCATTAATAAACAGAAATTCCAAACTAAGTACTGCAAATAAGATCCTCTTATGTATGCCTTTCCAATATGGGATAACTTTGCTCAACTCACATTGAAGATTTACAACGATGCCAAAATAAATGGTTAGAAATGATCCTAAACTTGCATAAGTATTTTTCTGCAAATAAGTTTCACAAATCAAAAATTTGCCAAAGCATTCTTTTCGTAATTTTGCTGCATGGAAAGGAAGCTCATAGAAGTCTAATATTGGGGAAACACCGAAGCCATTTTTGAAAGGGAACTTTAATACAAGATGTTCTGCGATCGACACGTTTTTTGGTTTAAATTTTAAACTAAAAAAATAATTTAATTTTTCAACTTTTACATGAAATACTGATTGGCATTTTTTACAAATTTTCGTTAGTTTTGTTTTTAGGTTTTCATCGGGTTTATCTAAATTCAATGCACGCTTAAACTGTTAGTAATTACCTTTTCATCCAGTGTTCAAAATTTTGACGTGTTGGTTGTCTTTGCTTGATATTACTGTATTTTCTAATAAAATGTCTTTTACAATATCTTTGTTGAGTAGAATGGCATCCATTTAAATTTCACGTTTTATTCCAGCTATGTTCCCACTTTTTAGTAATAAATATATAAATTTTTGGCTTAATTGTTTGTCATGAATCGGCAAAATGATTTTTTCACAATTCGCATTTATAGTTAGTGTATACGTTTCATAATCTATGAGATAGTTGTGTATGTGTTGCAAGTCTGTTCCTTATATTTCATCTGTTTTGATTGGGAAATCATATGTGACAAGTCGTATTTTCTGTTTTATTGCCTGCTGATTTTGTATTATATCAATAGTTTTTGATCCAATCGATTCTATTACATAGTTTGTAATTCTCGTGAGTTTGATGTTTTTTTCCTTGTGTTCATCATAGCTCCCCTATAGATGTTCTTTGCAGAGTGATATGTCTGCTCTGTATCGATCAAACGTGCTAAGTTGTTTGAATTTTTGATGTTTAAATTGACGTAATTTGATATATTTGTTGTTGTTTTTTGGCCTTATTTATTGTGCTGTTCTCCCGCAGTTCTGTACTGGCATTGGGAAATCTAGGGTTGGGGTTCCTGGAAAGACCATAAACCTGCCGTCTATTAACGTTGTCTTGGTTTCCTTCATTGCTAGAGTGGTTGCTATTATTAAAAGTTCTGTTGTTACTACATGCGTTATTATTGAAATACCCATTGTTTTTGGGAGGGATATTAGTGTTGTGTCTTCTAAGTTTGTTTTGAGATTGGGACAGATTGTTATAACTCTGGTTTTCTCTGGTTCTTTATATCCTCTAGCTCTTCATCTTGGGCTAATCTGTGATAGTGAGGCATGAATTTGAAGGATAATTTTTGTGAATTTAGAGATTCTAGTCTGGTTTTTAATTCATCTAAGTAGTTTGGCGAATCATTCGAATTGAGAGGGGTTTTAATATTAGAATTGAATTTACAATATAACACACAGTTTAACTGTTGTTTAGCGTTCGATGGTAATGTGTTGCTAATTATTTCTACTTCTTTTTGAAATGTTGTGAGCTCTTTATAGTTACCACGGAAGGTATAGCTGTAGAAACTGTTTTTTGTACCAACCCTGGCATTGTTGTTATTTTTTGTGGTAAGACCAGAACATTTGAGAAAATTTCAGATTGGTAGGGTGGCCACGTAATGTTTTCTCTAATTCCTCTTGAATTTATACGTTAAAACCAACTGCGTGCGGAAAAGGAAGTATAGAACATATCCATCGATGTCCCTAAACTCCATCGTTGGCATAGTCCCTAGTCCCTAGAAAATCTTAATTTTATTCTTTTGAGCTATGGTTTATATACAAATTTTTCGACGCTCTTGCTATTGCTTAAAGCTTCGTGTTTATATGTATGAACAAAAAGTAATTATTCTACAATATTTACTTTAACTTAAATTCTGGTAAAGTAATTGCTGATTCACTCCTTTTCGTCCAACTGTATATGTTCATATAATACTGCTGCATATGTTTTCCTTATATGCAAACAATCCAAATGTAATACATTGTTGAGCAGTCATTGAAGTAGTAAACAAAGCGTGTTACACGGTTAACAATACTTTGAAATCTATCTAAGTTGTGCCTTGAGCATCCACAAAAGTCTTCAATACAATAGTTAATATGCGTCATGAAGAGCGTGCAATGGTATGTTTAACCTGTAGAGGGAGATATAGGCTCAGGTTGTACAGTTTTCGGAGCGTATGACAAACTTTAGCGGAGAGATCGTCGAAGTTGAGTTTGCCACCAAGGATTACCCTGAGGCATCGCATTGATCAATGGAATACCCATATATTTATATATTGAAGTTGAATGATTCAGCAGGGAGAAAATTGAATAAATATTTCGTAATTAAATTCGTTTATACCTTTTTTAACCGATATTTGCAATGTATTTCATAAAGTAATTGGAGACTAATATCCTGGTGTTATATTTTTCTTACCTGTGCAAAGTTAACATCTTTAAATTGTGACATCTTTAACCAAGGAACATTGCTCCTTTTAAAGTACTTGTGCCTAAGAGAAGTGGCCTTTTGTTACATTAGGCACCGTATTTCGTTGTGCGTTAAAAACTTGATATTCTGTAGAGAAAATACTACGTTGTCTGTGTCTAAAATCTGACGAACTGACGACCCGAAGAGCTTTTAAAAATTTGTTAGTTCTAAAAGGAAGGTTCATCGTTTGCTTTAGTTATGAGTCACTATGATACTGAATCCTCTAACGTACCGGAAATTTGTAATGGCCTCGCGGATTTTTTCGATACTTGTAGTAACAATGGGGCTAACGGTTCGGATTCGTATTGGCATCGATTAAGCACGTTTGACATCCTCCCGGACATCATCTTTTCTGAGGATGAGGTCTTCAAGGAGGTGTATTCATTGAAATCGTTTCGTGCTCCAGACCCGGTCGTGTATTGTTCCTTTTTGTGCACAGGTACTTTGTATAGTCAACAGTCATTTTTAATAATTGTCTTAAGAAGAGATACTAAGTGCGCTCCTAAATATCTTATAAGCAGTTGCAGAGCTATTGCTAAGCTTAATGTAATTTCTAAACCTTTTGAGCGTTTATTGACAGACTGAATTGGACCATCTCACCGACACAACATGGTTGTACTAAGGATAAATTTATAACGACAATTCTTTTAGAATTGAATTATAGTGAGTTTAGTGCTTTTCCGCTAATTGTTTCCCTCGGCCGGCAGCTGCATGACGCGCCGCAAATGTGAACTTGGATTTTTCCCTCTTTAGGGAATATAATGTCGGCAGGGCAATCAGGTAGACACAGAGCATATGTGATGTGTTTTAAAAATGGCTTTAAAACGTAGTTGTTGTTTGTAGGGTGGTTTCCGACAGTGCTCTTGCTGTTATCACAATTTGTGGCATAACTTTGCATGTTACTCATAAAGCCAAGCCAAAAATAAAATTGTCGTAGACGTTTTAAACAAAGTTATTAATTATTTTAACATCTATCTTGTCGACACTGCCTTATAAGTGTCTTGCTTTTTTTCTTTCTCATATGAACTATTACTATTAAGGGGATTGCATTCGGGCGATGCGTGCAGAAATTATAAAATTTTGCTGAAAATATGCATTTGAGCAATATGAATGCAAGCTATATGTTCCTCCGGATATAAAAACGCACAATCAATTTTATTTTGACAATTTGCCCATAACACAATAATGCAAAGTGCACTCATTGTGTATAGCGGTTAACAATAATTTTACAAATGTTTTAAGAGTTTTAAACTGAATTATATACGCTGCTTTGAGACTTAATTGTTTACAAATCTATGTAGATATGATATTTATTTAAAGGTCGTTATTTTGAATGAAGTTCGCTAGTTACATTATGCAAAAGTTATTTGAAAAGTATTTGTATGTATAAAAAAAACCAACCTTTAATAAAAAATCACCCAGAAGGGGCGCTTTCGTATGTGAATCACAATTTTATGGCTACACTTGCTACTTATACAAATGAAATTTCTTAAAAATTGTATGGCTGGAATGCAGGAGCCGCAAATTGATGCACTTACTATACAGAAGAAAGATGAAATAAAAGCTTTAATTACAAAGTCGAGGCTATGGAAGTTCAATTTACAAAAGAATGGGAAATTCAATTTACAGAAAATACTGAAACAAACGAAAATCTCGCAAAAACAACCGAATAAGCTATTCGCAGTCCTTGTGATTAAAAATTCTGTTTATCAACAAAGAATATAGCGAATTTGAACCTTGAAAAATGATAGCTCTCCACTGTAAAGTTTTCTAAATGAAAACGTAAGAGTTGATGCTATATTGTGAGGTCGAAATCGGAGGTCAATGTATCGAATTTGTTTTCAAAAGACTTTATATATTGTGTTTTGTGTTATGTGTATATCTGTTGTTGTGTTATATGTATATTTGTTGTAGTAATTAAAAAAATGCTTTGCGTGATCTTCAAAAAGAACAGAACGGCACAGCAGCTCTCGCATGAAACTAGTCATTTGTACTTTAAAGTTGCTTCTTAGAAGTTGTTATTTCCTATTTAAAAAACAAAGAGCATAATAATTCTTAAAATAGTACTCATTACCTAATGAAGAGCGCAAGATTGCTTGAAAATATAAAATACGATCCTCTCTTGGATATTATTCCTATATATTCAAAGGAAAATTTAAGACGGTGCAAAAAAGCATGTGAAAAGAAATTCGCGATGTAAAGTCGCTCATTCATAAAATTTTGGATTGATCGCCGCAAATATTAGAAAATTTAACGAAGCGAAAACATTCTGGTAGAGCAATGTTACTGCTGCCTTTGTTTGTATCCTTTGATTTATGCAAAACGCTGTTTTGCCATTGTCTAAATATTAAAACACTTTCATAAATCAAGAATATAAAGAATAAAAGATCTGCGGAGCGTAGTACACCTGGCTCAAATTGGATTATCCAAAAAAAAAAAAAGAAAATCACATCACCTACAATTGTGTCGTAGGATTTTCTAGAAATATTAAACTTTTGTGTTATTGAGAATTGCTTGAGTGAAAAAGTTCAGTTTTCGACCAAAAAAAGGCACTCTTTTATTAATAAAAAATGTTTGGATTAACTTAGCGAAAATATCCTACGTCATATTCTATAGAATGTTGTTGTAAAGGTGCTATAAAAAATTCCAAAAACAACAAAGAAAACTGCGTTAGTTACGTTGCGTGTCGTTTTCCGAAATCGTGTTTCCAAAAAAATACATTTAAAGTTGCCAGGTGTTAAGTATATAGTGTTATATACGAAATATCAAATTTTTTGACTATTTAAATCTTTGCCGCAGTTGTTTTTTTTATGTCACTCTAAGCTAAGAAAAATGATGTAAAAAATTTTTTAACGTTACGTACGTTACTCCGCCTAATAGATTTACTCATATAACGGCTCTTAAAAATAAGATTGCACGTGAGAAGTGGTCGAAAAAGTATTAATCCATAGATGGCTACGAATTTATGGATAATGTCAAGAATAAGGGGCCAAGGCGACGATTTTCTGGCGCTCCAGGGGGAGCTATCATTTCTGTAGTCAAAAAACACTGTTGTAGACAACACGTTGTGCAGGGCGTTTTAGATAAGAGGGGAACCATTCAACCAAAATATTTGGAAAGTTACCCAACGTGGTTGACTTTTGTTCGCTGATGAAACTTGATTTCTTTAAATTATCTTATATATTGTGGTTTCACTTTATTGAATGCTCTTCGTTTTATTATCTTTATGAAATTAAATTAAATTAAAATTCCTTGTAAAAAGGTTATGCGTGTTGTGGACTATATTAAATTTGTCGAATTCGTCACAAAAAAAGCAGAAAGAAAACATTTTAATCTCTCAGAATTTTATTTATAGTACCCTCGACGACCAATCGTGCAAATGAAGTTTCTCGAAAATCGCCTCGTACCAAGTTTATAGGACGAATAAAACTTTAAGGCGATTAAAACTATCAGAAGTATTCCTTTAATTGCTCTTCTCTTTTGTTCTTATCTGCCAACTGCATTAATGAAATTGCGACTTATCTACTAAAATATTATTAAAAATAATGCTTCCGATAGTGCAAAATTAAATCCAGATCGGGGATATAAACGTTTACATTAATAATAAAAATACAGAGGCTTATGCTAATAATAAAATGCAATTGTTTTTGTTAATATACGGTAAGTTATTAGAAATGCATTAAAAATAAATATGCTGACTGAGATTAATTAATCTAAAATTAAATGAGTATGATCCAAGAGCAAGGTAATGTAAACTTATAAATTAGGGTCTGAAAATTTGGAACGCTAAAACTCGCCATAAGTAGATGTTTCCTTTAATTCCGTTGATTAACCTTGCCTATGAAATTTGTAACATAAGAGGCTGTTTAAAGGAACAAGTAGAGCTGCTTAGAAAAACACTTGCTGCTAGTAATGCCTAATGTTGTTTGAGTTTACATCGTTAAAGTGGTAGGTTTCAGGTAGACGAAAATAGAATATCAGCCTCAAAAATATTATGCAATATTAGAAACAAGAATTATCAACAGTAATAGCACATGCTACAACGACGAGCATAATGAAAAACAACTACTCTAATATTTTTAACAGTACAATAATATTATCGAAACCACTGTAACAGCAATAGTAACAAAAGCGAACTGGTTTTATCCGATACTGTTTGGGATTGCGGACGTTTGAGTTGCTCCTACAATCCGTGCTAAATGAAAACTGGCTCCGGCTCTATTCGCTACATAACTTGCTACGGAGGTCCCAGTGGTATGGCAGCTGATGCTGCTGATACCTCAAAATGGTTTGGCCGTGAACAGATTGCAAGAAGAAAGACGTTGACTTCTACGTACTGTTCATCTGGACGAAAATGGCGTTTGTAGAAACCAAGGATATGTTAAAGTTTCTGATGAATTAACTCAACAAATGCGAAGTGATGTTTGAAGTATGCAAATTTTTAGAAGGTCTGGTTTACAACAAGCTTCCAAACGATGTGTAACTTGTATTGTGGCGTGTGGATCGTTTCATACGAACCGGTTGAGGTTCAGTTTCCCAGTTCGGCATCTAGTCAATCGCTAGTAAAAACATCTTGTTGTGTGCTGCCTACGATCTTCTATCCGTTCACCCAGCCGACTTGTCTTCGCTAAACTCATCCTTAGGTGACAAAGTTCGTAGTGAACTAGACAATTTGGTCCAACTTATGGAGGAGCGAGTTGCAAAAATGCTCAGTCCCTGTATGGTTAATTAAGCGCTATGAAAACTTTCTGAATAAGTTCGAACCGATCTGTTGTCTACAGTACTCTGGCATCGCTTGACATATCAATTTGAGGACACATTTTTGATCCTTTGTCAGAGGCAATCACAAAGAAATAGGTTGGCGTGTCCAAAAATGCTGCACATATAGTTGCGGCGCATGGGTCTCAGAAAGCTGGTGGTACTAAGAATATACGGAAGAATTTTATAGGCGTGCAGGTAACTGGAATGGATAATGCTATTAGCAGTAATTTGAATGGTGCTAAACCTAACGAGCTACCCGTTGTCGATAATTGTGATAATGGTACGTTACCTGGTGAAACCAACGGTTCAGTTATATAGCTTATTTGCGGATTAGTGGTTATTCCTGCATGCAAGGGAATCCTCGTTTCGTGTTTTGCATCACGCGCTATCTTACTATTGATAGCATTGCGGATTAGTTACCGGATATTAATGTAAGTAGCATAAGTTTGTTTACATTTACCGCGCCTGAGATACGGTACGTATCGTTGTTGCACCAATTTCTGTTCACCCGGGGGTATTCAAGCAGGATTTGAGTAAACGATTTGGATTCTCCGGCGTATTTGTTAAGGTATACGTTTCGTATGAAAGATAGGTTAAACGTCAGGTGACTCAAAAAACTGAATACCGTGTAAACATTTTGTAATCGTGGTCTCAATACCAAATCCTGTAATAAGAAGAGAATACTATGATAACATTCGTATTATGGGTGTATACGTGTTAACGATATCTGCAATTCTACGCCCGGATTATCCGACATATGGAAGCGATAGGCAATATAATGTGTGGGGAAGTGATCTAATTGCCATTGCACCGTCCTTGGTGTTAGTTCCTATCATTGCCGATGTCAAACTTATTGCTGTTCACTTACAATGTAACGATATATCGATGTATGTAACTTATTCTTGTATTCCTCTCAAATGTGCTATTTCCGTATATTATTGCGCATCTGAAACCTATTCCGCATGTTGTTAGTTGTTTGAAATCTAGCCACAAAATACTTGTTCTGGTTAATTTCGACTGCCCACATTCCTCCAGACGTTTTAATGATGAGCTGAGATACTTTTCTATGTGTTCTGCAGTTTTTGTTTTTCGCAGTTAACTAGGATATTTAATATTAATGATGAATTCATGAATTGACCAGTAGATCAGTACTTGATTACTTCTCTTACTTACAGAATAAATTTTATGCCCTTTGTTCACGTGCGCTTCATTAACACATATTTTCAATAGTTGCTTACAGAAAGGTTATGGCTTGGAAGTTTTTTATGCCATCGTATAACAAAGATCTACGGGAGAATAGGGGGATTGCAAATTAAAGCGTTCTGGCTAAGCTCTTTAAATCGTTAGTAATTAATAAACTTTCTCGGATAGTTAAACGTATACGATCGAAGGAAGCCTATGCCGAATTTTTTCCTTCAGAAAGGGAAGCGGCACCATGGGAAGCAAATGTAAGCCAAGCTTAAACTCAGTTCAGATAAGAATAGCAATGCAGGCAAACCTAGAACTGAGTTTCCATTACACTACCACAGCAAGCGCAGGAGAAAGCTATAGTATGACTTAAGAACTCCATGCACCTAACACGCTCATCGTGCACGATAAGGAATACGCACTAGGGTCAGGCAAGTAGCTGCCGATACCACGCCACAAAGCACGCCACTTAAAGAAAACGTAAGAAGGAAATGTTCTCAATAGAACCACCGCCGTAGTGTCGGCCAGAGTAAATTCAAATTCATCATTGGACCATCTTATCCTCATGGCTTCTAAGTTCCTGCCGGCAGATTATTGAGAACAAGCCACCACGACGTATTTCCAGTCTTCGGACTGATCGTCACACAGGCAACCCCCAATAAACGGGTGGCCTCTGTCATGCAAGAATGCATTAAGACATATCTTTTCTGTACGTAGCAATCCAAAGTTTAGGTTGAGTCCAACATTCGTGTGAGTTTCTACAAACGAAGCATCACAGACAAAGTTACACGCACCTCTACCGCTCCTACTTTGCCAACGAATTTTCAATAAAGCACGGATGCGTTCCTTTAACAGTGATCGGCGCTTCCTTATATTTCACGTCTTTGCTTCCTCATTTCTTAAATCGTTAAGCAAAGGCCGATTTCTCCTTATCCTAAAGGCATCATTAATATGTAATATCTCCCAGTCTAGAGGGGCTGCAACCATTAATACCTGTAAACCGTCAGTTGGTACCGTATTACAAAGGGACAAAACCGCGTTGACAGTTCAATAGCTTATTTTATCCAACAAGGGACATGACATCTGGGTACCATATAAGCGCTCTATAGGTTGCACGTGCAACAAATAGGCTCGCATATACGACCCGAACCACATGCCTGCTAAGGTACCGTTCACACCGTAGGACACGATGTGTCTGATTTGCCACAACCACGAGCTTATTTCTCCCCCATTTGGAATAAACTCTCCCTTTCCATTCAGGCTAATACCTAAATACTTGACGAATGCCTCCTACGTAAGACTAATCTCATCCACCTTAATCGCTGGAGGACTACTGGAGGCTACCTTTTAGTAGCATAATCACAGTTTTCTTCTATGAGAGTTCCACACCAACACTACGTCCCCATGCGGCGACCTCTCCTATCACGTGTCCACTGCACTTTTCGATTAGTTTTATAATTTAAGGCCTTTAAAGTCAATAAATATGCCAACCACTTATTTATCATTACAGTCACAGACGCATGTTTCAACATGTACCCAGGCATTACCGGGACATAATCCCTTACGGAAGCCGAAGTGCCTATCAGACACACTCAGATTAGAAATCTTCTGAAGCCTTTGTATCATCATCCTGATGCACCGGATGTGTCGTTAAGAAGAAGGATCGTTGCTCACCGCATTAGGTGACTTCAAGAGAACTACAATTCTGGCTACATTCCACTTTGGTGGAAAGGAGCCTTCCGACAGACATCGAGAATATGTAGTACGCTATAGCCTTCCAGTCAGTGTAGCCTTTCAAATTGGTTAAGTCATCTTCAAACCATGTGCCCACCAACTCACCCCCCTTTTGTTTAATTTACGGCATCTCTCGAGGAGCAAATTATTACCACCGCAGACAGACACAGTTATGTAGTCTACTTGCTCATCCAAAGGCTTACCCTGAAAATCACCTCTGTAACTTTTTCCCTAATAACGACCCCGTAGGCATCATAACTGACCCCAGAAGTACGTCAACGTTTGACGTTAACTTCAACGGGTGCGACTGGAATATAATTGATCACCACTAACCCAACCATAAAAATTAAACCATCCACTCCACTCATTTAACACCTGAACACTTCTGGGTATACACCATGCAAACGCTTAACCGCTTATTTGGTTTCCTAGGCCAGAAAGTCGTTTTGACATCTTGCAAAACTATAAGGGAAATCAAGCGTTAGCATTCATTCTTGGCATCATTCGGATTTTACTAGCAAGTAATAATATATCCATATACCTAAGATAAGCATCCAGATTCTTATCAAATTTGCAAAAGAGGCTTTCCAGAGGACTCCTCTCATGTGGGCCTTCAATGGACATACAGAAATATTGTTTATTACCGTAGACGAGCGTTGCTTCCGCATTCATGTCGCTCACAACGACAGTTAAATGGCTACCTTCATCAAGAAAAGCTCGCATGTCCGATGGCAAACTTTTAAGATTATTGTTCATTTCTCGGATACGTTGTCATAGCTTGTATATCGCGTGATAACTGAGATTGCAGTTATATTGCTGTTAATGAACACTACTGAATTAACCGGACACATCTGTTTTCGTGTCCTCAGTAAATTACAATTGGCATATGCCGCAAGCCATTTTAGTACCAAGATGCAGCCCGCGCACTAATCTTGTCATACTCAGGGGAAGCTATGGACATCATAAAGTGCCCCGTAGAAAGTATCCTAAAATCGCAACTCCAGAAGTGTGCGGTGTTTGCATACCCACTGTACCTTTGGACAACCTGACAACGCTGTCTACACATAGTGTTCTTCACCTTGCATACCTTAACACTCCAGTCGAAACTTAGCGACCGGAAATAGTTAATTGGCTGCATCCTACCAGAGTTCAAGGGAGCGTCCATGGCCTTGAAACAAACCTCTAGAAGCATATTTAAATCTCAACCAGTTTTTGTCCAAAGGTTGGCGACAATTCTTGTTGAACTCCTTATGGAACGGAATGGTCGGACATTCCCGCACGGCTAGACGGCTCGTCAAGTTCTTTTCGGCCATTGCCATCTACTTTAAGCGTTATTGTGAAATATAGCCGTATACCTTCTTAGCACAGATAAAGCGAATTCTTTCGTGAATCAGTAAGGCGTATTTTATATATATACAAAACATACAATAAAATACTATGCGAGTCATCAAACGAAATTACGATGGTGAGGAGCGTCAGGGAGTCGCCTACACCGGCTTGCAGCACTGCATGAAATAGCAAATAGCACAATAAAGATTTGTGCTTTTACTAAACGCTACCAAGAATCAGACAGCACAGTAAGGTGGTGTACCTCTATTTAATACCAATTTGGGACACCTGAAGGTAAAGATACAAACTGTCACACTTACCGAAGCCGTAAATGGCAACGCGGTCGGCTCTATTTAGACAAATCGAAGCTGACGACCACACAGCCGCCACAACTTTTTCTTTATACGCACTGCAGTCAGCTTACTTTCTCTTAATGAGAATTTAAGAGGAGATTGGGTTTCTAATGATCTTCATATATTACCCAAGGCCAAATAAATTACCAATCACAATTATGACAATACAATTATATACCGTTTATTTGATCAGCTTGTCTTTAAGAAAGGCAAAAGCACAGTACAACTTCAATTGCTTCACCGTAATAATGTTGATACGATTGCAGAAATCGCCAAAAATCATTTATAATTGGCATACAGGAAAGCAAAATACGCACTAACATCACTTTATATATGTTTTATTTTTAAGCAAAATACACAGAAAAAACTGTGTTTATCAGTTATTTGCACTCTAACTGTTTGTGTAATAACCACGAAAAGCATATAATCAATTTTCAACAATTAAATTAATATATTTAAATTTAACTGCTGATTTCTCAGTGACGCGCAGAATAATCACACGCCTACTCAGCTCGAACCTCAAACAAAGAATGAAGCCGCTCTTGGGGTACGTTTAGGACGCGATTCTGATCCTTCTTCGTTTATATAAGCATAGATCAAAACTAATCGATCTTCCCTCGTTAGCAAAAGGGTTTGAATTCTTAGTTGTTTTTTTATGGGTAAGTTAATACTTGGAAATATTTGCTGCTTAGTAAGATTTCTTTTATTATTCTTAGCAAGTACACTCGGCATTATTTGCCAATTAGGTTATCATACTGCCTTATTTGCTATGACCTTCATAATCATTTTCGGATGTTTTGTGAAATGTACAATGAGAACCATTTATTCGAAGTGGTTACGGATTCGTACGATGCCCCTAAAAATTGCATGTTACGATATGGATTGCCAATTTTTTTGCTTGGTTGTTATTATTTATATGTAAGTGGACTAAATGTATGCGTGTTTGTTAAGTGGTATTATTTCGCGCACCTTTTCGGTGAATGAACATTGCTCGAAGTTATTACATTTAGCTTTAGGTTTATTATTACAAGATGTATTATATTTATTGTTATCTTTATGATGATAACTATATTCTTACGTTGACTAGGGATACTATATTTGTTGCGAACATTTTTAAATAATTAAAATATTGCAGATGAGCAGGTCACTATTTACTATAAAAGTTTATGTAAATTACGTCAACTTGCTGTCCTTTGCAAGACCTTTTAAATATATAATAAGAAATTTCTAATACTGGTATTACTACTTTAGTGATAAGTCATATGGCCATGAGGAAATAACAGAATTAAGTGAACATTATAAACGTTTTGTTATCAAGCTCTCAAATAGAGTACGTGCAACGCTAAAGTTAGGCATAGCTTCATAATTTTCAATATTGTCATTCTTGAATATACGAATAATGACACTAATATGCCACCACACCGAAAAAATACTAGAGAATAGCGACAACTTGAATGTCTTGGTCAGAGGTGGAACAGTTTTACAACAATAATTTATGAGGATTGAAGGTGGTTTGCCATCTAGGCAAGGAGAGCAGGAATACTTCACATAAAGCTATCTCGAGGTTCTCATCAAGACAAAACTATATTATACAAAATATTATACAACTGAATAGAGTACTCATTACCTCGTAATGCCAAGGTGGTTTTAGAGAGAGCAAGTTTAGTCAAAAAATGCTGTAATCATATTAGATGCAATTAAAGGATCTGTTGAGTCATCTTCTTTTAAATGCACGAGTAAACAGCACCCATTCGTTTTTTTCCTTTTTTCCGCATAGAAACTTTTCAGATTTCTTGCAAAGTTATTGGTCATTAGCTTTAAGGAAGGGGAGTAAAATTTTCCACTAATTTCGAAATGTTTATTTCTTTCAACAGCATAGAAAGAACACTCAGTTAGATAGACATTAATGTTGAATTTCGTTTTAATTCCTTCCCAAACCAAGGTAAGCGAAGGCCATTTCTTTCTAGTGTAAGGCAAGGCACGAACAGCGATGTAGCTTCGTTCAGCATAGAACAAAGATTTAAAATATTGGCATCCAACATTTCACTTGACCAGACTACAATCACACACCCTCTCACCTTTATATTTGGTAGGACAGAACTTCATTGTTGAAAAGGTAATATCAGCCTTCAACCACGTTATAAACGCTATTACTTGGGATACACAATTTCAGTAGTAGATTACGCATATTTTGAATATCGGATTTCATCCCTTTAACATGTTGACAATTAATCAGAAAGGAAAAAGACAGTTTTGGAATGAAGAATCATGTATACCAATAGAGCATAAAGCATACTCTCCTGACTCTTTTCTGAATTAGTTTCGTCTCAGTCCATATGGACTTCTTTCTCTTCAAATTATTCTGAAGGAGCAGTAATTTTAAATGTCGATATACGGTCTTGTCACGCAGTATTAGCTTTGAATATTATTCAATTTAAAGTAATTACGGACGTGTCGAACGCAATTTTGGAAATGAATATTGACTTTACGAAGTATAACTATAACTGGTTCACAGACAATAGATTGCTGCAATAGGCTGGGCAGCTAACGTCGACAATGATGAAGAGTTTGATAACCCCAGAAGACGTTTGGCTTTCAAGACAGAACACTGCTTCCTTCCATATCAAATTTTGTAAAACTTTTCAATTTGAACATATTTACCAGCTCCGACATAGTTAGTTTCTCAAATTTAGCTCTTTAATTCGATTCGATGAGTACAGTTTTTTTAGTAAGTAAGCAGATTTTCTGTCTATATAATAGATTAACATCATTAATTTGCTCTTTTCATTTTAGTAAATTATCGTTCCTGATACAATAGATAACTAAACCAGTCAACAAAAAAAACGGAGAATGTGTGAAGTACAGAACAACGAAAGAACTCTAGAATTTATATACATAAATTTCTATCCTCTGAGCTAGGCTAAAAAGTGGTTTTTGTACAGACATCTAACTACATTATACACGATTAACAATAGAAACTAATAAGTTGTATATTAAGCATGTAAAGCAGCCTTCTCGATCAATTTTGAAACAAAAAATGTAATGGCAGCCATTTGCTTGGATAAGGTATTAAGCTCCGCAAGAAAGACAAAAAAAGTGTCGCTAGCCGCGTCTGCGATAACGCATAACGGTGGTGATGATACTCGTGGCAGTGGTTGCTTGTGCGAAACCTCTTTTTTAGACCCGGAAAGTAGTTTACATATAAATGTAAGAAATAACGATCTTACGGAAGAGGGGATGGACTGCTTGAATACCTTGGCAGCAAACAGGATGCCAAGTATCTGTGAAAAGAGAGTCAACCAAAAATTTTTTGAACGTAAACGAAGACGATTGCCAATACAGAAAGTAGGGATGGAAGGAGATCGTGAGAAGACTCTTGGTTCAGTGTCTTTGCAACGTCAAATCCAGAATAAGTCTCAAGGCTATGTAGCTACAAATTGCTGCGCTGAGGCAAAGCGTTTGAGGACCAACTCAAGGGTGCGTAAGATTTTAAGATCCAGCTCCGCCTATATTATAAATCAGGAAAAAGAAGACGAATCAACCAAAAAGAAGGTCGGATTGGAGAAGCTAGCAAATAAACAATCAAAGCAAAATAATGAAAATACAAAAAAATCCAAATCGCTAAATGTAGGTCAAAGCAGCGTAAATATAAAAACTGACGAACAATATTTAGAAAACCGTAAAGATTCAAAACTATTTTGGGAACACGATCAAGTAGATTTAGACGGCCAAAAACAGCGGGCTTATAACAATCAAGAGATGCAAAAATCAAGTTCAACTTCAATATTGCAATGGAAAAGCGAGGAGATGGTTTCAAAAAATAAAATAGAAAAAGAAACAAATTTTATCAAAATTGTAGGCTGTGATTGCAGCGAAAAGTCTCTTGCGAAGAGTCCTAGTAATGTTTGGGTATGCAGTTCGCACTGCGAAAAAGCTTCTGCCAAAACTACTGAGAAATTTTTACAAGCTTCCCCATACAATGATAAAAAGGCAATCAATAAATCCAACGAAGAAGATATAGTTTTAAGTCACAATAACAATGCGAGCGATGCGGGTGAACAAAGCCACCAATTCCAGGAATTTGATTTATTACGAAAAAGCAGCGAAATATCTTCAACGTCGAACCTTAATAAGACGGGAACCCGCGCCAATTTAGATGATTTAAGTGATTCGAGTAGTAGCAGTAGTACGTCTACCAGCAGTAGTAGCCTAACCTCCGATATAAGCAGAACTTCTACTAGTAAAACTAGTGAAGACAATGAAAATTATCGTAATGGTTGTAAACTTGGATCAAAGTTCTCTACCGACGTAGCAAATAGTCAAGCAACTGATAAAAGAACACATGAAATCTGTAACTCCGATGCTGAGATTGAAAAAGAAACTGATGACGGAGATAATAATATTGAAGAAGATTTGAAAACATCTGCTAAACCCACTAATCTCTACAATGAAAAAATACCTCAAAAATATCAATCATCTCAATTATATTCTAGCAACCGAAATAATAGTAATATTACAGCAGGTACAAATGTAAATATAAATGCGAACAACGGGAATGACGAAAAATCACCAAAAATAGTGTCGTTAAAGCTTAGTGCTGATAGTCACAAGGGGGAGCATCAATCGATTGCCGCTCGTTTAGAGAGTCAGTATGTGACCATGGAAAGGTTTGATTTGTATAAACCTGACTTGGGCTCTGATCACGGCACACAAAACGATTTGACTTCCACGGCAACAGAGTCTTACTCACCTTCGCAAAATTTAACGCAGAGGCAAGCAGAACTAGCGACAGCAAAGAATGATCCGAATAATATTTTGACGGAAAACCAACTTTCGAAGCCACAAAATGATGGTTCTATATACAAAAATTTTCATTCATTTATTCATGTAAAAACCTGTTACGATGAACAAAGACAAATGGATTCTTGTTATAAGAAACTAGAAAAACATAATAGTTCTGCCGAGGAATTGCAAAAATATTTAAGATGCAGCGCTACCAGTAGCAGAGATCTTGATAGTTTTAGCCTTAACCAAGTAGATGTCGGCGCCGACAAAACTGAATGTCGACAACAATATGATAAAGACATATTAAGTACTGCGAATGAGATGTGTGCAGAAGTTGAGCAACATCATCAGCAAAATTATCAACATCATCATCACAGTAAATCATATAGCACAATATCACAAATCCAACCCAAACGACAACAAGAGCAGCACCAAAATGAAGTACACTTGAATTTCCATCGACATCAACAACACCGCAGGATCCCACAACAATCTTCACCGGGCCATATGTTTCATTTACAGGAGCATGAACGACTCCACGATCATGAATTACATAACGAAATACACCATCAGATGCTGCTGCAAATCCAGCAACAACAACAACCTATGCAAAATCTTCACACCTCGCTAGACGTAACATCACGTCAACAAAACTCTCACTTAATCGGATTTTTACATCCTAATCATAACGTTGAAAGAAGCCCATTGCAAGCGCATCAACAAATGCAGGATGCTTATCAAGATCTTATGATGAATGATGAATATAATGAAGATCCTAATATTCGATATAAATTGTAAGTAATAAATGTGCTGTTTATTTCCTACACCGGTTGTGGTACGGGGTATATTAATTTTGTGCGGATGTATGTAACATACAGAAGCAGTTGCGATAGACATACCTTTTATTATACCGATCGCTTCAGAATCATTTTCTAAATCGATTTAAGCGTGCCTGTCTGTCTGATGCCTGTCCATGTAGATTTGTTTTCAAGTTATAGGTCGCAATTTTTGAGCTATTGTGATGAAATTTCGTGCACTGACGTGTGTTAGCCGAACAACAAACGCTATTGAAAATGGTTTGGATCGGTCCATATTCTAAATTGGTAAAAAAACTTTGAACCGGCTAGGGAAATTCTTGAACCTCCGCTCATGTAACCAAAGTTGGAGTTCATATCACAAAAAGGTGTAATTTAAATTTCAATGCGTCATGATGGAAATCAAATCATAATATTAATTTAAGCTAAAAATATTAATTGTACCAAAATAATGTAAAATAATAATTGTACCATTGGGACCATCTCAGACTTTTTTTTGAACCATACCCTATGTGTACAATTTCATGCAAATTGATCCTTTATAGGTCAGAAAAGACTACATTTTTATATCTTGTGATGAAACTTAACTCATAATAGTAATTTATGATAAAAAAATTCACTTCAACTAAATTCAACGTCTATTTTTGGATCCTACCCTATATACGGATTTTCAGGAAAATTTTTGTTTTTTAGGGTAGAAAAGTTTAAGTTTTAATATGTTACGATGAAAGTTGATCCATAATAATAATTTGATATAAAAATTAACTCTACAAAATTTGGACGACGTACACGTATTTTTAGATTCTATCCCGTGTAAGGATTTGCAGAAAAATGTTGTGTTTTCTAGGGCAGAAAAGTCCAAGTTTTAATATTTAAATTGATCCGTAATAGTAACTCGATATAAAAATTAACTCTACAAAATTTGGACGACGTACACTTATTTTTAGATACTTCCCTATATAAGGATTTGTACAACAAATTTTTATTTTTTTGGTCAGAAAAGTCGAAGCTTTATTGTTTAATGATAAAAATTGATCTATAATAGTAGTTTAAAATTAACTATGCTGATATACATAGTAAGTTTTTAAAAAAATAGGGCATATTTTTTGTGTTCTATGGCAAAAGTAAGAATTGTGTTAGACCATGTGGTGTAGGGTATTTAATAGTCGGCCTGGTCGGTTTGGTGGCAAATATAATATATATTTCTATCACATTATATTATGGCCTATTACTACTCATTTAGGTTTAATTAGTTTTAATTTGTAAGCTTAACATTATATGTGTCAGTACAATACACCTTATTAGTTAAAGAGAAATAAATATAAATTTCTCCAAATTTACGCATATCATATAATTTCTTGTTTAACTACTTTTAGAAAAACCATTGCTCAATTCAAAACATACTTCTGTGCATGTGTACCTTGCCTTCCTTCTCTTAATGTGAAGTCTACAATTCGCGACTAATTCAATTTAAACATACATAACCCGCATTTGACCATAATTTTTTCGTCGTTCTAAACCCATGTGCTTATATAAATTTTTATGTCCTTAAGAAGTATTACGTCTTAATAACACCAATGTTATATCTTACTTACTACTGTGATAAAGCATAGGATGAATTTTTTATGTAAATTTCGCGAGTATTGTGAAACCAATAATTTTTTTTGAGGATTGAAAATACTATTTTTGACCTCTATGTAAAATTTCATATCAATATATTCTATTGCTGCAGAGTTTTTTTTGTTTTTTGTGATTATTCAATGCCGCAAAGAAACTGTGACGCAGACACTGCAAAAAACGCCCAAGAGTTCAAGGCGAACAGTCCTGCGGACGACCAGCGACACCTAAAGATGAAACATGGTCGTCAAAGAAATCAAAGATTTGGTTTCGAAAATCTTTGGTTGACTATAGAGATCTTGCTGATACTCAAACCATTTGATTTGGTTCAATCTAGACCATTTTAAAAGATGTTGTGTGTTTCAAACACGTCAAATTTTGACTGATTCCAAATGCCTCAATATATTGGAGAAGGAGTGTCGTCTTAGAATCAGTGATATAATGAGTTCTGACTATCAGTATGTCATGAAAAGCACTATTACGGATAATGACATTTGAATATATCAACGCAATTATAGTTCAAAAGATGAACCAACACCGGAAACTCAGCGCCTAAATATTAAGGACACTTCGACAGATTATCGCTGTGTCCTGTGTTACGCACTTTTTTTCAGGCTGAGGTGTTAGCGAGGAATATTATTTTAATGTTATACGTTGTTCGCTTGAAGCTATTAGCTTTATGAGGTCAGAATTATAGCCAGACATTCTTGGTATTTGCATCACGAAAACACCGTGCTATAATTGTGGAACATTTCGCCAAAAACTCGAGCTATATCATTGCGGTACCACGGTATTCGCATGGTACGACTGCTAGCTGGTCAAGAAACTCAGAAGATTACTCGCGTTTCAACTTGATTATGAAGAAAAAAACCGATTCGAAGAAAGTGTTAAGGCTATGCCGGAAAAACACTTCTTCAGCGTTTCGAAGATTGGAAAAGACGTTGGCGTAATTGCATTTTGTTGGGCGAGAAGTGAGAAAGCGAGGAAATTGATTTGATGGAAATAAACGCTGTTCATTTTATAAAGGAATTCATTTAATTTCTGAACACATTAATAAGCACAATATAAAAACGGTCGGTAAAAAATTTTCTAGATCACACCCAATCAATTGGGCAAGGTTATACAGAATAAACGATAGGTCAAGTCGAACACTGTGTAGTGGAAAGCATCACAATGAAATAGACAATTTGATTAAAGTTGGCATGTCACCAACGGTAAAAGATGCAATACTAAGTCATATCAGTTATGCATGGTTATTGGCACCGCAATCATAAAGTTCTGTACTGCAAAACAATGATAATAGAATCTGGTTGCCTTGCCGCAAGGCCATAAGGCTGTATCAAGAGAAAAACTTTCCAAGAAAAATAGGCTATGGGAATTCGCAATATTTGAAGCCCATTTGATAGCCATAGGATGTAATCAACGATAGGAGCTCGATTGCAGTGGAGCATTTTCGCTTATGTTTTCAGAAAAAAATTTTACTTTTCGACACGAGCTTATATGCACTGAAACAATCCGCCGATGCTTGGAACGAGAGACTTCACTTCGTTCAAAAGTAAGACTCTCAGAGAATGCAATTGGGATAAGCGTTTGTACCAAAGAGGATGTGATGGTGAACTTATCTTCATAGTGGCGTGCTACGGGGCCTGACATGGTGAGGCATCATTTTCATTTTCGCGTTAAAAACTCCTAAATTGTAAACACATTGGACAACCGCGCTTCTATATTGTTTTGCAGGAAAATGTAAACAACAACATGTGGTTTTAGAACCGAAAATAAAGAAATCAACGTAAAAATTAACAAAAAATTTGTAAAAAATGACAACAAGGAACTTAATATAAATGAAACGCTCGTTTATTGATTAGCAATAAAGAAGATTGATCAGATAAAAAATTTAAATAAATGAGAAGATATTGGGTAAGCCCACTTTTTGAAATCCGCAATGTTGAGTTTTTGCGACAAGATTTAAACAAATGTATTTGCATGATCATGAGAAATGTCAAGAAACTGTAAGGATGAACATGGGCAGTTTTGATTCGTTATTTGAATTTCTCGAAGATCAACTTCATAAAAATTCAATTCAGTCGTCGATTTCAGGTTTCTTACACTCGTGTAAGTATTTCTATGTGAAGAATTCATCTAAATTCAGTCGAATGAATTGTGATTTCTTAGATATTTGGCGTATGGTGATAGTGTGCAAAATCTCTCACTTTCATTTAAATCCGGCGTTTCAATATGAAATGAGTTACGAAACATGCGCATTCATATGGAGAAATTTTGAAGCTAAGTGCATAGCCTGCCAAACCAACTCGAATGGAAGAAAATGGCTCAGGATTTCAATAACGGGTGGGGCTTACCTCGCCGCATTGTACATTCGACATCTTAGCCTCGCGTTGGAGAGTCTTAACAAAACCCCTCTATATGAATCCAGGAAATGCCTGAAATTTTAGGATTCCAGAAATTGTTTTGTTAGCATACTTCATCTTGAATTTTATTCATTAGCCTAAATTTGAGAAACTATTATGTTGATGTCCATAATCTGCTTCAATTTTATGGCACCATCGGGAGCATATCTTTGTATTAATTGCTCCATAATTTGAAAATTGCCACTTATTACTCTCTAATAGAACAAATTGGTAAATATATTCGAACTTTAAAACAAACGGTCTTTATTGTTTGTTTTTCATTTCTTACAAAATACTACATAAGTGTACATAAGTGTAAGGTAAACATAAATTAGATAAATAACTTTAAAATTTAAAAAAAATGTCTATCATTTCTTTTCCTCCTTCTTCTATCATTTTTTTTTCCTTTTTGTTTTATTTGTATGTATTTCTCTAAAACCATATGATTTGCTAATTTTCATAAGATTTTGTAAGAACTCAGCAAAGAATAACAAGAAAACAAGAATAACGCCTCATTGTGGCAGCCCCCTAAGTACGTAAATTAGAATTCGGAATTCGCTCATAGATTTTTCTAACGTCATGTGCAGAGGAAAAATATATATGTTTCTGAAGCCGTGTTTTTTTACACCTTGCACATCCGATCATAATCAGCAGTCGTAATATCAACACATATCGCAACGCAACAAGGAATATGTAGATTTTTGTGGCACACAAAAAGCATTCGCGGCGAATATTTCTTCTTTGCCCGAACGATGCGGAAGGAAAACTTTTTTGCATCGTATCCTGCAAATGGAATGAAAAGTGGATATATTTTTGAGAATGTCAGCCGCGAAACTTTATGGATAAGTCCAAGTGTATTAATCGTTTGGTAGGACCAGAAGACTCTGGCTTGTTATTTGTTGATAAAATTTGATAAAACGGTTAATACCGAACGCAAAAGTTAATCGACTTGAATTGTCGGTTGTTTAAAAAACGAGTAAAACATCGAAGAGGCAACACAGACTAATTTTATCACATGACGTTCATCCGTTGATTCTAAAGCAAATGGCTTGCAAAAGCTTAAATGAGAATTTGTATTCTACGCGGCTTACTAACTAAAGTCAAATCCTTCCGAATCGGTAGGATACGGTCCAATTGAGAAGCGCTTCACTTGTTATGAAATTGTCCGAAAATAGTGCGATGACTAGTTTGCATCCAAAAGGCAATCTTTTTTTATGTTTGACGTTACATCTATACATTGTTCACAGATGAAAAATATGTATGTATGTGTTGTGCTAACAATCGGCAACATTAACAATATTTTATACTATTTGCATACAATAAACGTGCATTTCTTACATAAAAATTCCGGTATATTTACCTGGTATGTGGACGACAGGTCATTCAATCAGATGAGCTAAAAATTTTAAAGTGTGCGATGAAGCACCTCCTCAGCTTTATCTTAGTATGAATACATAAACATACGACGAAGTTGGTGGTGAAACACGAGCCAAAAGAAAAATATAAATTAATTGTCTATCCCTTTCGAGATGTGCGTGTGTAAACGTATATCCCCACCAAGGTGATAGAACATGCATATCAGCCGCAGTGTTCGAATGATTTTAATATTAAAGATTCTCAACACGACAACGTGACCATACGTATATAGCACATTCGTCGACTATATTTACAATCTGCGATGCATATATTACATTATCTGGAATAACAGAGCACCGACGTTTACAAAGAAGTAAAAGTCAACTATAGAAGATTACGTAGATGCAGATTGGGATGGCGAAATGATTGGTCTGTGAATTGTAATTTTTCACTAAAATTATCTTCTTTGTTTTCACTTCATTAATGAGCTAGGAATACAGAAAGAAAAATCTGCCGCTTTCGAAGCCGAACATATGATGGGATTCAATGCTGCAAAACAAGCGAAGTGTTTGCGCAAACTATTAATGAAAATGAATTAATACGAAGATGAACTTGCAACAAAGGAGCGTAAAAACTGCCGACTTATTTGAAGCAACACAAAAGAAATGAACATCTTAAAATTAAATATCGCTATATACAAAAGGTTATTAAAAAAAAAATTGTGTTGGGGCTCTATTCATGTATATTCATGATAGTAGGAAATATCTTGGCGAACGCAGGACGTTATGTATGAGTGTTTCTTTTGGGCACAGAACAGTTTATATTGTAAGACACTTACGCCGGCATTGTTAGAGAAAATAGATAGTCTTTATGCAAAGGATGTTTCCATAACACTGGACTTTCTCCCTTTTTCTTACTCTATATTTGTTTGTTTTGCACTAAAAGCTGGACTCCAAAGACATAGTACACTTTTATTTCGACTACTTTTCAAACAATAGAATTTTTCATGACATGTTGTTCATGCACTTTATGTTAAACATGTGAATTAAATATTTTACCATTTATTCGGATTTTTACCCAACTTACTTTACAAAGACTCTATTGATATCAACCTATTAAATAAATAACTTAATTGTCACTTGAAAAAATAATACTATTATTTCTATAACCGTTTAAAGGGCGGCATCTTATCAAAAATGAAATGAGTTTACGAAAAAGTAAGTAAATAATTTATGTCTGCTAACTCCTATCATAAAAAATTTTAAAATCACATATGTAGCTATTTAAAAGCTAATTCTTGATTACTCAATAAAAGAGTTTAGAATTTAAAACTATACTGAAATTCGATAAAAACAGCGTACAAGTTATACAGTGTTAGCATTTCTAAGTTGATATTGATATCACAAATGATTAATTTTAAAACAACAATAAGTGAAAGTCAAAATCAAATAACAGTAGTTAAAAGAAAATTCTTGTTTTCTTAAAAAGAAAAGTAAAATTCACTTAGTACATGTTTTCATATAAATATTTGCTGCTTTTTCTCACCTTTATATAGTCAGGATAAATTGGGCCTGTCTTGCTTGGGTTTTCTTTTCATGAGTTTTTTCTTACCTTCCGAAAACTATGTCTTGTCCGCCGCTCTTCTTATACCTTCCACTGACGGCTATGGACAACCTCATTTTGTCATAATGTTTGCAACATCGTAAATGAAACTTCAGAGACACTATAAAGTATTTCTTGTCTATATAATTAATATATATATTTACAAAGTATGGATTTAAAACCTGGCGAATAACTTAAATCATAGGCTCGCCTGTCTTGAAAATGTTACCGCACTTGAGATTTGAACCCGCGATCATTGAGTTGTTAGCCGCCATCCTTTGCCTACTCGTATACCCATGCGGACGAGATAAAATATATGCTTGTCTGCCCGTTTGTTGTTTGTGTGATGTGTGTTGTTGATAACCTTGTCGCAACCATGGAAGTCACTGAACGCAGGTTGGTGGTGAAAAGGGCCAAATCAGTTAAGCGAGACGCCGACAACAAAGTGTAAACTAAAACCATCCCTGTTTCCATAAGAAAAAATTTTTTGGGTTTTCGCTCATTACTGGTGAACGGCTGTACGCCATGACGTGATGAGTTCGTTTTTTCTTAACAGTGCAATCAATTGGGTGTTGAACAAAAGAGGTAGGAAAGTAGAAGTCGAAAATCTAAGTGTACTAATCGTAAATCAAATACAACAAGTCACAACGTTTTCAATTTGTTGTTTCTTATTTTTATCTTGACGATGTGAACGTCCAATAAGCGGACTTAGAGAGTAGATACCGACGCGCTAAATGTGGATTGTGTTATTCACAATTCATTTCTTCAATTTTTCTTAACAATCTCGTCGATGTAGGTATTAAATAAAAACTTGGAGATTAAAGCGTGAATTGTAATAGATTAAAAACTACCATATGAAGTACATAAAAAAGCTTTTTTAAACATACAGGAACTTGGAGCGTTTGGAAAAAACGCTCCGGCTACACATCGAAATCTTAAACGTCCCAACCTTTTATATGTAATCACATAAGAGTGACTGCCATAAAATTTATCTTCCACTATTTAGTTTATTAAAATAAAAGTTTATTTACAAAAATTGTTTTATACAATTATTGTAGTCATTATTTTTAGGTTGGTGAGGAACGAGAATTCTATATTTTACCCCAAAAACGGAAATAAATGACTTGACACTCCATATAATATAAAGCAAAAAAAAAAAATTATTTAATTTTTTTAAATAAATAGCTGGTAATTTAAGAATTCAAAATTACTTAAGTTCATGGTTTCATTTTTAATACGTTAACCTGCCTTTCCGCCAATCGTTTTTCTCAGCCAGCAGCTGCATGGCGCGTCGCGTATGTGCACTTGGGTTTTCTCTCTCTAGGGAATTTATTATTTTGAAGAATCAATTAGTAATAAAGAACTGGACTTGGTATTTGCGTAACAATATATATATATATATAATATATATTATTACTTTAATCATCTCTCGCTACAATTACAAATTCAGCTATATTAAGCAACACCCTTAAGGGTTAAAGGGTTGTGAATTACACTATTATAGAGAAGGTCATCAAAAGCACAGCAAAGTTAATGATTATCAGTTTCAAAATAGGCAAAGTTTTGTTTCGAATAGTTTTGGGCTTAAAGTATTAACAACGCGAACTTAAGTCTAAGTGTTAAAACTATGACATTGTTTATCAAAGAATATCGATCCAGAAAAGCAAGTAAACAGTGTCCAATATTATATGCATTAAAGGCAAACATAAGTTTATGCAAAGTGTTGAAGGCGAACATAAGTCTATGTAAACTATGTTATGTAATTACTTACAAGGTATAGTATATCCTAGTAAGTCTATGTAAAATATGTTATGTAGTTACTTACAAGGTATAGTATACCGCACTGAAATACGAACCCACGGCCATCGACTTGGACGCCACGAGTCTATCCGTTGCACAATGCGGTAGCCCAATCTATGTAACGGATTTTGATATTATTTCATTAATGTTAAATATATTATACTAATGTTTATTAAAAAGTAATTCAAATCAACAAGTAATTAAATGTAAAGAAATTATAATAATAAAAAGAGTAATGAAAATAATAAAAGTAAATAAAGAGGTATGACGACTGAACTATTTTACAGCTTTTTTCTACTTAATGACTGTGCGATTTTAGAACTTTACCTGCCGAAATCCATTTAACCACTGACTACTTGCTTCTTTCTGTTTCTCTGCCATGTCACTCCGCCCATTTTACTTTTTGTTTACTCTATCAGCTCTCACTGCTTACTGCTATTCTAGGCTTCGACGTTTTATAGATATATTCTAAAATCAAAAGTTCGGAATAATAACTGTAGGTTGTCTCGTAGGTTACCAATCCTAGGTCGTTCAAATCGCATGCATTTAAAAATGTCCAATCGATTTGAATCTGCTCCGAAGTCGTCGCTACATCTCTCTTGAAAATAGAAAATAAATTGTTATAATTCAGCACCTTTCCAGTCGCATTATTTGCCTGTCTGCGGCAGACACAGAAGTCTCCTGAAAGTATACTACTTCGGATTCTCTCATTATTTCGTAGCATTATATAGTTCCAACTAAATTTTTACTAAATTCTTTTTAAGAGTAGGATCTAAAGTTCCCGTACACTGGTCGATCCTCTCTGCTGTAGTAAATAATGGAATATTGCAGTTTTCATGTGGCAGAGTTCACGTTTCTACGAATTAGATCAAATAGGCTATTAATAATATTTTATCTCCTCTGACATCGTTTAAGCGTCCACGTAAGTTTTAGGTTTGTAGGAGAATACCTTAGTACGTATATCTCTCCTATGAGTTAAATTGTTACTCGTTGTCAAATCTCTTTCCGCGCAGAATTTACCAAATTCTATTTTAAGCGGATCGAAGTTTTCTAATGATTTTGGAACTACAAGGTCACCTAATATGTATAAAAAGGACACTTAATCTTGCTGCGACATAAATTGTTGCTGTGCGCATCCTCTTTTTAATATGAACAACTATCTATGGCCTTTCTTATGAATTGACAATTTGTAATAACATTTGGAATTAGAATCCAAAGAGATCCTAAGTAATTTTCTTGAGTAAGTTTCTTACCGCAGGCGTCAGCATCTACAAGTAGGATAGAACAATATGGTTATTGTAAATAAACCCTGTTAGTAATCCATCTAAAGCTTCTAAAACACCTGAACGCTAATTTAGTGATAATTACTTTCAATACTAATGTATTTTTACGAAATACGCATTGATTTCATTTCCCAAAACAAGAAAATTTAGAGAACCATAGAAGTTAATTGAAAGATGTTTATGTGGCAATTGGTGTCAAAGGTGAAATTATGATTTAGAAAAAGGGGCGAAAAACAATGAAGACAAAAACAACAACTAAATACATCAATGCGTGATTCACAAAGTTTTCAAAGTGAAATTTTCGCAACATAAGCTACAAATGCCGTCAAAATTTGACCAACAGCATAAGTCAAAGTTTCGGTTTTGATGTCGAGTGCATCAATGTGTCAAAAACGATTACGGTGGTAATGTTTCATCAGATTATAGCATTCGATTGCTTTCGAATTGTAATAAGCTCTTCATTCCTTGAATGTTTGAGGAGCTATTCGCGGTATTATAATCTAGTGAATAACAAAATAAACTCAAAGAAGAAGCTAAAAATTTAATGATTGAAATGTATAGATTCTAAATGATAAAATCTATAAACCCTTGTGCTGTTGTACGCAAAATTTTTGTGCAGTACCTACAACTAAGAGGGGCTCTCTGCAGCAAATCGTAATGACAATTAATTAAATGACTGACTTCAATTTTTTTATTTTCCTATCAATTTTGAATTTTTCTGCTGTCTTTTGTGTAGATCGTCTTCTAGTATTGTAATGTTTCTATTGTAGACTTTTAATACTCTCTTGTAGTCTTGTTATTAAGTTGAGTTTCAACTAAAATTTTTTGATTATTTGGCATTGCATGTCTAGACTATGTTTGTAAATTTGAAGTTAGTCATGTTGTCAAAATTAATCCTTTTCCACAAAGAATCCGTAACAACTGTAAGTGCAGTATCAAAGTTGGTCATTTCTTTAGGAGCTACGCACTGAGCTAAAGTTTTTATTATATAAAAATAAAAAACCTTCCAAAGATACATTACAAACAAATGAACGCGTTGACGGAATTTGTGCATAAGCGTTAGTTCAGTTCTTAGCTCGTAAAAGAATTAATAAATGTGACACGTGTACGTAATAGAGCTAATAGTTCCTAGAAGCTTTTCGTTAATTCTTTCCTTATAATACTCCGTTATTTTACTATACCGGCGGGTAAAAGCGTGGAAAATTATTATTCCATTTTTTTCTTTCTCCTAACACGTTGAATTTTATGTTCATTAATTGTATCAAATATATGATTTTTGTAATAATAATTTATTTTACTTTTCCCTGGAATATGCTCGGAATTACTCGATAGCAATTTTATGTTCGAGAAAGAATATAAAAGTTAACATTCGATATCGAGAACAATCCCCAAGTGAAAATACTCCGTCAATCAGTTACTTGTTATAAGCTGTGCGATGAAAGTGTTGACCTCAAATGTTAAAATTAGGTTCCATTTTCTTTAAATCGAAAGCGGGAATGTGACACCGGTATTCGTTGGAGAACATTCACGCAATTTAATGCTTATTTTGGAATTTAGAACTCATTGCAATTAAAAAAAAATAACAAGTAAAGCCGACCACGGAATACCCTACATCACTTTGCTCACTTTTTTCATTATAACTGGGATATACCAAACAGAATGCCTTGTTACCATGTAAAGTCAAACTTTTGATGAAAGCCCTTCATATCACCGAACAAAACATGAATTGACATTATCAAAATTTATAAAATTTAACTTTCTTGCTAAAGATTTCATTACTTTTCATCTATTTTTCTTAAAACAAAACTAAAAATTAGACTTTGTTGCCATACAAAGGCTTATATATCATGAAAAACCTGATATAGGGTGGGCTTTACAAAATAAATCTATGTGATACAAATTTGCCATGGTTAGTTTGCATGCCTGTTGCCTGTTTTCATCATCCAATATTAAAAATTAGTCCCTTGTGTTATGTAAAAGCTAAGTTCTTATGAGGACCTCTACATGAAATTGAGTGCAAAAAAGACACGATATCGTCTTTCATCATAAAATATTAAAAATTATATTATTTCTGCTACTTTTAATTGGAAATTTTATATGGAATAAGGACTAAAACTGCGTGGTCCAAGTTTGATAAAGTTAATTTTTACATTGACCATGATGCTGAGTATTACAAAACAATTTTCCCCGCGAAAAATTGAAAATTAGATCTTTTTACGATATGCGGTCTTAGTTATTGTAGGAACTAGTTATGTAGCAGGGGATTCGAATAATCCGATCCAGATTTTTCACATCAACTTAGTATGTTGAAATATTATTATACAGCGACTTTTGTCCAGAAATTAGAAGTTATTCTCATATAAGGCGCTTCAAAATAGGGCGTTCTGCGGGCAATGATCGCAGAAGTAATGCACCCCAATACATTTTCAATAGGGCTCGTCTTTCACCGAAAATTAGTCGTTGTACCAAATATCATCAAAATATCTCCACTTGCAGGCTAAATAAAAGAACAGAAGACTGACAGACAAGTCTAGATTGAATCAGAAAGTGATTCTGAATCGATCGGTATAACAAAAGGTGACTTTACCTTAGATACTTTTGGTGTTGCACAAACTTCATGTGCCTCTGCACGACAAATGGTTTAATGTAGCAAAACGTTTGATTTTTCAATATTTAATACTGAAAACTTATCCATAATATGTAATTTGACATATAAATTAACTGGGACAAATTTGAACGACATGGGTCAATTTTTTGGATCTATTCAATATAAAGGATAACATGATGAGGCTTCCGACGAAAAACCTTTATATAAAAAAAGCTGTAATTTATCGTTTATTTACCAAGAAATTTAAGAAATAACGGAATTAGGCAAAGTAATGTGGGGCATTCAATTGTCGGCCGTATTATAAAATATTCACTTATTTTTACATAGCTTTCGTGCATTTGCAAACTGCTAGATATTGGATTTTTTTTTTGTTTCTCATTGTTTTAACTGGAAGTCTTTTAAAGTACTCTTTCATAATATTTCGTGTTATTACTTGCCAGGAACATCTAATAAGTATATAGATCGTCCTAGTCACTTCTAAAACAAAACCTGAAAAAAGTATTCGAATATTCACGTTACACATTTTCTGGCTGGGTATGGACTTTCTAATTTCACTACTTGACAACCCCGATAGATATTTTTAATCTCTATACTATATAAATCCCAATTTCCATTTAATTTATCAACATTTTAGAAGCCTTTCACCGACAAATGCCAAGCCAGAGAATCAAGATGATGGTTACGAAACAAGCGCTGGTGATGTTCTTACTCCAAATTCTCATGTTTCGTCGACACATTCGGTGACACCGCAACATCACATGCAGCACGGTACTATGACTTTATTACCACCAGCTGCTAACTGTGATGAACAACGACAGGTTCATAATATCCAGATCCAACGTCAACAATCGAATGTTGACTCTCAGTTGAATAATAATCTTGGTGGTGATTTGACAAGTGGAGATACAAACATAAATATGCCATCAAGTGAACCGTCCTACCATTTCGTAGATGATGAGCTGACTGTTAATGAAACAATCCGCAGCATCTTAACGCCGCCTCCGCAAACTCATAATTCGTTGGTAGGATGCAAATCTCAAGATAGTCACTCCAGTTACATGAATTTGAGCAATAATCCTGCGCGCAACGCAGCTCAAGTTGATCTATTTGGTATACAACAAGCACCAGAATCTATGCGCACCTCCAGTGATGCTGCATCCACTCAGAAACATCCACAATCTTGTCTTGAATTGCAATGTACCAATAAATGTCATAATAAATCTCAGCAAAATCATGTAATATTTCCAGAGACTTCAGGCTGTGCTGAAGGAAGCGCATTTTGCAACATAGCAACGCCCGTACAAAAGAGAAGAGGACGTAAGAAAAAACTAACCTTTATTGGAGGTACAGCATCTTTGGAAAAGTAAGCCATTCATATTTTTTTTTTCGTAAAAATTCTCAAAACAAATTGTAAAATTCTGTAATTTTTAGCTGTACTTCCCACAATCTAGATGCGGGATGCCATACTGAACAATTAGGAAAAGCTAAAGAAAGAAAAAAGCATGATCGTTTTAACGGAATGTCGGAGGAAGAAGTTGTTAAACGCACCTTGCCAGACCATTTGTGTGATAATTTAGATATTGTAATAGTGAGTGTAAATTTCATCTTCACTTATTATATCTTTAAACTGATATTTAGTAACAACCAGATATTAACCGCCAGCTTCATTTTTGTGACTGTGGTGAACCGCAAAGCGATCGCTCAAATTGACCCGCTTAGGTAGAAATAGATACATGTCGTCAACACCGCGAAAACTAGATCAAACAGAAAAAGCTGAGTGTAGGCATTTAAAGGTCTCTTCACATATATATAAAAGTCTTCAAAAAATTGCCTTATAAAAGTTCTTTTGAAGTTCAAAAGTTGAAAAAGGCCAATTGATCTTGAGGCAACCAGATATGTCTGCTGCGTTGTACTGTAGGGTGGTCCTCTGAGCGATTTATCGCATTTCAATACCAATATGCGTGCAATAACTTCTAATGTTTTCGTAAAACTTGAAGCCGATATCTTCATTTATTTTCGACCGAGCCGAATATATCCTCATCGTTGGGTTATGGGTAATAAGAAACAATAATTTTCTAACTAAATTTGCTTGTAAATTCATTCAACATACAACTTTTTATCCTCCAATTGCTTTACTGAAAGCTAACTCAAGCAATAGTATGTAATTCATGTTTTTCGAAATTTTCCAAAGACATGGTTTTTAGTTTTGATAATTCTAATACAATACACATCAAAGAGTGGCTAAAAAATAAAAACGATCACACGCTGAATTATAGGTACATGACAAAAATCATCCTTCTATCTTGTGTATTCCAGGAATAGATGAAATCGACCGTTTACCTATTTATACTCGACAAAATAATAGAAGTTAGAAAAAAAAATTTTTGTAATAAAGCAGCTTTGTTGTAACATATAAACTTGGTCAAGTCCCGGAATATATAAGACCACTTATGTATTTGTCGGCTTATACACGTAGGAATTTGTTCATCCTATATATGACAAATATTCGGATTGCCTAACGAATTATTTATGCCTAGACTGCGATCTATATGAAGCACAAATCTCAATTTTTTGCATAATACAATAAAGGTGACCGTCACACAAAGTTTTGTCGGATCAAAAATCAAAATTTATTTGCACATCGTAAAGAGGCAGAACAAAGCAAATATACCGAGCAGCTAAGTAGAGAAATTTTCAATTGATGTTTTATGTTGTCAACTATTATTATTGCTATTATATATGTTAATTATCCTTATTCATATGGTGTTGTAATTCCACTCCAAACATGTTCAACATTTAGAGTCTTCACTATCTAAAGTATGCAGTTGTCGATTGTTTTCACAATCCATTTCATGCAGATCCAGATCTCGATCTAGATACAGATTCAAATCCCATACGCTGTGCTAATACCACTCTAAGTTTGGTAGTAATGGTAAGAGGTGCAACCAGAGATGCACTTCCTACCAAATACGCCTAATAATCTGATTTCTGCCACTGTAGTGACGATGGACAATGAGAACAAAAACAACAAATATTTATATTTGAAGGGACATGAAATAAAAGATTAAATAAAAAATTAATGGAGCGGAAGTATCTGTCTACTATATCTGCTTCCGATGTTATATTAACGGCTGCAATAAGCTCAACAATTAAAACATACGGAAAAACATTATTACACTTCAATTTAAATTTGCGACGTGAATTTTCTTTGATTTCCTTGATTGCTAACGTTAGTCCGGCGATTTTCGGAGTTGATCTTTTAAAAATATGCGGTTCATTTGTAGATATTAAACGCCAACATCTAGCAGATCTGTTGATAAATATAACCGTTAATGCTATATTATCATTTTTGTTTGTACGACTGTCCGCTCAAGAGATGTTCCCTTTATCTGCGGTCACGGAAGGATTACAGGAAGAGTGAAATTTAATTCTCTTTTATCTCCGTAGAACACTTGCTCTGAATGTACCTGTACACAAGCGCAATACAGCCCACATTAACCCACATGCTTAAGGATATCGACAATTCTGGACACACTTTCGACACTAAGCCTTTCGGTGTATGCTGTCGCGGGTCTTCAAGCAAAATTGGGATGCTCGCTTCTACACATGCGAGCTATATTCTAATTGTGGCTGGACATAGGTGGTGTAAATGGTACGGAAATCGGTTGTAACGAAGTATTTCTTTCGTCGCTTTAAGGCACATAAGCCCCTTGACTGCGTTTTTGACACTTCGATCACATAGCATGCCCAACGAACAACTTTTTGTATTCTCATGCCCAGAACATCAAGCGTTACCGATTTCTCTACGGTGACACCACTAAAAGAGAGGGGTTGTTCATCACTTTTCCTGTGCTTTAAGAGACAGCTTTGGGTTTTGGGGGCATTAAAGCTTATCCTATTTAACCCAGAGATTTTTATGAAATCCTAACTTAATTTGTTTTGCATTATTTGTTTATTTTTTTGTTTGTATATGAAACACAGCTAAAATAAATTATCAGCCGAATTCAATTGACTCTTAGAAGTAAATCTCATACTAGTTGTTATTAAAAACTAGTAGAAAGTATATAAGGAGAGGAAAAGAAAAAAATTATAATAATACTTAATAATGTGGGTGAATCCATAGTACCATCAATTAACTTAATTAGGAAGGAAACATTAAGAAGAAATCTACATTTGTCAAGTGATGGTAAGGGTAACAGGAGCAACTTATTTCCATAAGGAGCAAAGAGACAAGGAGGTCCCAGCACAAATTCATAACCACAAACATCAGAAATTGCTTTTGAACGGATTCACTTGAATCTACGTAACACCTATACGGAGGAGACCACACGCGGCAGTGGCACGCTGAAGTATTGGTCTAACTAAGTACATGTGCAGCCTTTCTGTACTGTAAGGCTCCTTAAGCTGTTTCGACCACTTCTTAATGAAACTTAGCGCAAACCTAGCTTTACTTAAAGAGAGCTCAATGTGCAAATTAAAACGTAATCTTTGGTCGAATAGAACCCGTAAATCGATGAACGAATGTACGTTTTTTAACTTGTGTAAATCAATGAAATACTCAGGATTAAATGACTTCCTTCTTGAGAAAGAAAGCTTCCTGTATTTTCGAAAAATTTAACGAGCACCGCGTCGCCAAATTATTTAAGACAATTTGCAGCCGATATGATTGCGATTCCAAGGAGAGGGAAGATAACAACATCGTCAGCGTACATTAAGGTCTGGCTGGATTTATTCGTTGAGGGGTGATCATTAATGTGTAAATTAAACAAAAGGGGTCCTAAGTGGCTGCCTTGGGGGATACCCGGCGTCACGGGAAATTCATCCGAGGTGAGAAAGTTAAACGGAACCCTGAATTATTTGTTATGTAGAAAAGAGCTTATCCGTTTCATTAAGTAGCTAGTAGAAGCTAGACGCATGGGGTTAAATCATCAATAAGTTATGGTTAACTAAGTCAAACGATCTACAAAAGTATATACGGCATCCATGAGAGAGCCAATAGAGAAAGCTTTGAAGACATGGCAAGTAAACTTTGAGAGATTCGTAATCTTCCTTTTCGAAAGCCAAGCTGGAATAGAAAAATGTAAGATATGATAACAAAAACTAAATGCTGAGTAATAATTCGCTCAAACAATTTAGGTACAGCACTCAACTTGGCAATGCCTCTGTAGTTCTCAGGGTGATGTTTCAAAGACCGATTCAAAATCCTTGAAATAACACCACATTGCTCGTCAGAGCATGATTTGAGTATACATGATGGAATGCCATCAACCCTACGCGCACAACTATGTTTTAGAGGCGTCAAACCATGTAAAACGTTGTTTTCTGAAATTACTAAGTTAGGAATCGAAACCGAGTGCGTTATAACAGTTAACAGTTAAATCGGAATCAGCAGTTCAAAAATTTCGTTGGAAGTATTCAGCAAAGAGATTTAAGGTTTCAATATCACCAGAGGACTCTGAAACATGCGACGGATATACGGAGATATATCCTTTAGAGTTGACAAACTCAAAAAAATATTAGGTTTAACAAGCAGTGAGGATTTTATCAACTGAAGGTATCTGCAGTAATATTGGTGGGTGCAATGTCAAGAAGGGTAGGAAATTCAAATGACTAGAACGAGACTGCAGCCGACATGGCAATTAAAACACCACCACCACTGCGATCCAGTCGTTCCTTTCTGAAAACCTGAAAATAATTCTCAAAAAGTTAGTGTAAATCAGGCTTTAAGCAGGTTTTATTGCAGCCAAACAGGAAAACTCCGCGCTGATTCAATTTAGGAAAATAGAGCGAATATTTGAGTTTAGGCCCCTAACATGTTTGTAAATGAAAGTGACTGGGAATGAGAGTGACTGGGAATTAATATTACGGGATCGATCGCGATGAATGAGTTCTTTTATTAAGGATCCAAAAAAATGCCCATATTTTCAGACGGAACTAACATCTTAAAATCGGGACAGCTCTTCGTTGAGATGTAGGCAATTTAAAAATGCTGATGCTGAGGCAATTTTGCAACGAGATAACTTTTTATGTCATTCGTAGAGTTGTCAGGCGCCAGTTTTGACATTAATATTGCCTTTTGGGAGGGTACTGCAGTCAAGAAGACGTCAATATTATTAGGAGCAATAGGATCCACAGGTATAGACTTTTGTGTTGGGGAGAAAATAAAGGGAGTGACTACACTTGCTTGTGCAGCTTGTGTGACTTTCCGAGGATGGTGAGCGGTGGACACACCCGCACAGCTAGGAGGAGAGGATGCTTATTATTTTTATTAATGTTCTTTGAAGCTGTAGACAAAGTAGCCTGGGTGGCACCATTAGAAAGAGATACCCTTGCCACTTCAACATAGCTGACATCAGAAGGGCTTTCCGACTTATTGCTAACTTTTGTGTTACCAGCTGAGTAAACGACAGAGGAAACGCCAATGCGTTTTGCAGGCAAGGATGGAACACTTGAATGAATCAACGTATAAAATTTGGTCGACGATGGAGATGAAGCAACGCACGCTACGGCAGTGTTTCTTCTATATTTTGTTGCCCCATGGTCTCTTACAACAGAAAAACGAACGACACAAGGTGCTGTCGTCTACAAACGAGTTAAATAGGAAGGCCGTCAATGAACATTAGAAAGAAGGAAGGGGAGAAGAAAAGCCCTGTGGCACACCTGAATTTAAATAGAATTCATTTGAAGAATACTCGTCGACTACAACTCTCATCGAAAGGTCGTCCAAAAAAGTCAATATGAATCGAGCGAAAACGCTGTCGACACCATACGCAATCAGTGTGGAAACAATAGCATCATGCCACACTCTATCGAATGCCTTGAATTTATCTATGGCAACAACATTACTTCCATCAAAGTGGTGGGTAGCTCGGTTCCTTTTTTCAGCAAAGTAACCTATTTTTGCGACCTATTTTTGCGAAAGCCATATCACCTGTCGGGATTTAGGTCATTGGATTTTAGATATAAATTAAAGTGGTAATTGACCATAGTCTCTATGGTTTTGGCTATAGAGTAAGAGACTTTAATTGGGCGATACTTTGCCCATGGGACATCTTCTAGCACTTACTGAAAAGATTGCGCAATGGCCTGGCAAGAGCTTAAGCGCGGATATATAAAACTGTGCCTGAAATGGTATCTAGCCCTGGAGCTTTCCGTGTGTTGAGACTGGCAAGAACCTTTTTAGCGGCTCTCGTTCAAAACATGTCGTATCGAACATGTTGCTCTTTCAAGCGGTGGCAGTGGTTGATTGCTATGTGGTAAGTTGGAGTTTGAAGCAAACATTTCAGCCAACACATTAGCTTTACCAACCGTGTCGGATATTATTTGGTCGTTACTGAAAAGAATTATAATCGATGCAGTAGATTGGTTGCCAATTTTTTTCGCGAAAGACTAAAAGTTCTTGCTACTAATTGGAGCTGCAAGAACTTTGGTACGCAGCTGCTGTTCGTCTAAAGCTTTTTGCGGCGAAGTACTTGATTGCACTTATTTCTAGACTCTTAACCTAGCAAATTAGTTTGGTCGTTGGGGTTGAGACGCCAAACTTCACATCTTGCTCTCTGAACCTGATTGCATCTTTGCAAGTCTGATTAAACCAGCGTTTATTCAAAGCAAAATATATGTTCCCATTCAATGTTTGATGAATTTTTGTATCATTTCTTCACCGGCATTAACATTGATTTTGGGTTTCCACTTAAAATGAAGAAATTATTAAGCCAGCTCCAATATGCCTTATCGTGTTTGAAAAGGTCTACTGTATTTTCCTTGCAACCCAATAACGCTTGGAATATGCGTTCGTTCATTCACTAGCACTAGTTAAATGCCATAATCTCTACTTCGCTTTCCTCCAGTGTTGTATGGGTCGTATAGCTCAGCCAGCTTTTATTGTGGACATGGAAGCCACCAGCCACTATGATTTCGCTGTCAGAGTAATTTGGTACAATAGAAGATATTGTGTTGGATAGGGTGTAACGCAAGTGCGTGTCGGACCAATAAGATTCATGTCTTTATCAATCGAGCATTCACCATTTATGACCATTCTCCAAGCTGCTCGCAACGCGGATGGTGATTGTGTTATGGTTTTGGGGAAAACATAAAATCCCTGAGTGCCTATTTACAATGTTGTCTAGCTTTATGCTGTATTTTGATGTTGCTATCACTGTCAAGGTTGTGCTGTTGTTACTACTGTAAAATTGTAGTTATTATTTTTTCCTTGCTGATATTGCTCTATTGCTATTATTTTGCCACTGTGTTGTTGTTGCCAGTATAGATATTTATTCCTTTTTGATGATGTCGCTGTTATTGTTGCTGTTGTTTCCAAAGGCTTGTCAACGAAGTATTTCAGGGATTGAACTTTTTCTTAGCATATATCGATGATGTCTTGATAGCCAGATAAAAGGAAAACATTTAATACATTTAGTAACCGTTTTTAATCATTTCAACGAACGTGGTTTAAACATTAAACCAAACAAATGTATCTTTGGCGTGTTCAATATTGACTTATTAAATTATAATATACCAAAAGATGGCATACGACCCTTTGACGACAAAGTTTCTGCCATCAAAAGTTTTGAACGTCCGACATCTGTGAAACAACCTAAAAAGTTCGTCGGTTCGGTCAACTGCTACTGAAAATGCATACTTACGTTAGCAGAAGCAATGAGCCCGTTGGACTCAATAATTGAATTCATAATTATTATCACTGAATCTCTTAACAATAAGAGCTAAACTTTTATTTGGAGCTATAGTGCCATTAAAGTATACCACCAGATATAATTTGGCTTCTAAAATTCTTGTCAAAGAGGAGAAGACAAGTTTTTATTGTCAGTGGATGGATCGAGTATTACAATTATTGAGGTTATTCAACAAGCTTTAGATAATAGTATCGAGTTTATAGCTTTCTTATCAAAAAACTATCATCTAATGAAAAGAAATGTATCACATTTGATCGGCAACTTTGGGCTATGTACGCTTGCATTAAACATTTCAGATATTTGCTCGAAAGAAGAATCACAATTTTCATAGGCCATAAACCGTTGACCAGGGCTCTTACCTTGAAAACAAGGATAAGAACGCGAAAAGCTAAACAATTAGAATTAGTTTCCCATTTCACTAGTGATATCAAATATATGTGTGGGAAAGCAAATGTGGTAACAGATACTCTGTCATGAGCATTCGAAAGCGAATCAGCCATGTAATCAGACTTAAATTTGAGAAGACTCTGTAATGAATAACAGAAAGGTTCAAAACTTAGACGACTTAGCTGAAAATAAAAACAAAACTTCAAATTATACAACATCCTTGACACTCAAATTTAGTATGAACTCACGACGATACATGCCTCCAAATTCACGTCGTACCATTTTCTATAAATTTCACAATCTATAAGATGCCCGCAGTAAATCTATGCTACGACTCATTAATACACGTTGTGTCTGGTCAAATATGAGCAAAGAGATCAATGTTTGGACAACACAGTGCTTAAAATGTCAAAAAAACAAGGGTGCAGTCACTATTCCGAAAAGGTTTGAATAGATACATGCGGAGATCGTCAATCTACTTTTTCCGAGTAAAGGAGACGGATACATTCTTATCATCATAGACTATTTTACATGCTGGCGTGACGCATATTCACTCAGAGATACAAAAGCATCCAGTGGAGCCAAAAATTTCTTCACTAATTTCATTACACTTTTTGGTGTTGCTCTAACAATTATTGCCGATCAGGATGCTCAATTCACATCAAAGTTTGGTTGACCTTACGGAACTTGTAGAAACCCAGAAAACTACAACCAGAGCTTAGCATCAACCTAATGCGTCCACACTAGCCAGAGATAATAGCGAACTTTTCATAGTATCGCTAGGTCTCTTACCAGTCAATAAAGAAGATATTTCAATACCACCACCGAAAATGGCCTACGGACAGAACCTTTGTTTAACAGCGAAATATTCCGTACAAGAGTCGACTTCCGATTGGCAATATTTTTTAAGTACCATTAAAGAACATTTTAAAAATGTACTGCCAAGCATCCAGCATCAAAACGATTTTGATGGCGTATTATATGTAGCCAGACACTTAAAAACGTGTCAATATGTCTTTGTACGCAAAATAAATAAATACCGATTTCCACAGCTACATGAAGAACATTATGAGATTTTAGAAAAATGAATAAAAAATTTCACACGCAAAATAAATGGCACAATAAAACCATTTCCACCATACAAAATTAAACTAGCCATAACATAAACGCTTTTTAACAACATATGTACGTTGTATTTAACCTTTTCACTGTGAAGTCTTCTGGAGGAGGAGTAAGTATAGGGTACTGACACGTCTCCTAATTAATACATTAAGCTCATTTAATGGAATCTTACAATTTGCAATCAAAGAAGCTTTGACTTTTGTTTTTCAATAACCAAAAGAAAGAAATTGGACAATAAAATGACATCAGAAACGAAAATATCTAATTTCTCCTTTTCTTTCTTTCGAAAAGAAATATACAATCCTAAAGTGAGGATAGAATGGCCCGCCAATTAATATTAATTTCTACGGATGTATTGCCCTAGCTTCCACCCTTAGAAAAATTTTCGAGAACGTATTATATAAAAGTTTAGAATGGTATCTCGAATCTAAGTATATCCGCAGAAACTTTCAATTTGGTTTTAGACGTTCCAGATCTGTTCAACACAACATTGTCGCTTTATGGTCAGCAATTAACTCAGCTGAGAACCGCATTCTCATTGCCTGCTTTCGGGACATAACTTCAGCGTTTGATTCTGTCAATTTTGACATTTTAAATTCTATTCTATTCTCTTCGAATCTGCAATTTACTATATGATCTCTTTCTCAGTAAAAATATTTTAATTAACAACAATGAAGTTGTCGTACAAACGTGAGCTTTCACCGGTGTTCCTCAGGGATCTGTATTGGGTCCTCTTTGTTTTAATTTATATATTAATAAAATTTTCTGCTTTCTTCTTGAGAACATCTCAATTTTGAGCTATGCCCACAATCTTGTCATTTTTAGTTCCACTTCTGATTCAGATTTGCGTAGGCGGGATTTGCATTCTGTCCTATTCTGGTCTTTTCCCAAAAAGAGGAGAGACACTAAGGTTACCCCTTTTCTCATCTATGGTTTTACTACTAAATTTGGTAAAACGTTCGAATTTTTAGGCTTTGTTCTGTACTTGAAACTTTCTCTTCCTGGTCACATTTACAAAATTGGCAAACAATATTTTCAACTCATCAACGTACTGAAATCCATTTGAGGTATTTAATGGGGCTTTGACCCTTTTTGTTTGATCAAACTGTCACGGATTAGTCAGCTCAAAATTAAAATATACGTGTTCGTTCTTGTTGGACATTTCACCGTCTGAAATGATGCAGAATCCAATGGAAATGAAAATTGACGGCATGAAATCTAGCCACACACTATGTGTGGAACAGATGGCAAATATTATGACTCTACAAGAAAGATTTCGTTTACTCGCCAATTTTTCATCAAATAAAATTCTATCTTTTGAGAATCATTCGGCCTTAGTTTTCATTTCTTTCTTAAAATTATAGCTGACGAAATTAATAATTTCAATATTCTAAGAACATATGTACACAGCTTATTCAAAATCCTTTTGGTTCTCAGTATTTTCGGCCAGTAATTAGGTTCTTACCAGTGAGAAAATACACAGTTACTCTGGCAGAAGCGCACCACCGCTACTGAAACCCAGTTAATTCCAAATGGAAGCATTTTTCAGTGATCTTTACTGATGAATCGAAGACCGATGTCGTAGGCCGTGGCTTTTGGTTTCCAAATATTAACATAGAAGCTTATTTCTTAAATAACGCTTGTAGCACTATATTTCCGGCCGAATGTCTAGCGATCTTGGAAGCCATCCTTGCTACGAGCATTCAACTTCAAAAGAAATTCCCTATAGTGTCAGGGCATTCTTGGCAACACCACTGCAGATCAAAGTCCATCTTCCAGACCATCACATTTCAATGATCGTGCTCTGATTTTTGCTGATTTGAGAGCAATCGACAAGAAGCATTCAGGTTTTTCTTGACAACTTCGACGGAATAACTCCTCTCATAATAACTCTTCTCACTTACACTCTTTATTTCCACAAGCAAATAAAGCTCCTTGGTTTATCAATTGCGGGCTCAGGCCTGACATTGTTTGCTTTATTAACAGGCTGATGTTTAATCACACGATATGTAATGATCATCTATTCAAAATTGACATAGTGGATAGCCCCTTATGTGTATGTACGATCTTGCAGTCTCCTAATCATATCCTATTTGTCTGTCCAATTAAGCCACTTCTATTCGCCATTTTATATTTCGCAAAATGTTTGTATGTGGTCTTCGTGGCCACAGCACTCTTGATATTATGCGTTTATATAACTTAGCATCTTACACTGCAATCGTTTTTTTTTTAAATCCTATCATCAAGATATATAGTCGTTTGTAGCCATATTATGAACATACTTTCTTCCTCACTCTTTTTACTCTCGCACTTATCAGTTCTTTCATATGACACTTTATACTCATGTACTACATTACCTCTTACACTACAAAATTTAGCCCACGCTATTCTACCCTACGTGCCCGACGAATAATATGCAAAATGAATAAATATTTAAAAGAAAAAACAAGAAAAAAAACGTGGCGGACGTTTAATATGTAAAATTAACAAGCCTTTACTCAAATATAGTTCAGTTACGAAATACAAAAAATAACAAAATAAATATATAATATTAATCGTATACCAAAATTAACGCTAATTTTATTAACGTCCAAACAAAGAACTTCGTGTTCACATTGAGCCTTTTGTTCACATCACAACAAATTTTCGTTTTTTGATTTGCTGAGTAGGGGAAGAGGAAGAAATATAATCCAAAAATGAAAATTAAACAAATGAAGATATAAATTACCAAATTTTTCATTACCACACATTAATCATTAAATATGTGTACCAGTTTTATTAAGCATTTTACAAAAAATCACTAAGATAACATAAAAATCCGGCGCGGAGAAAAATTACAAATTTACGGAAATTACGTAACCTTGGAATTCTTCGGATCAGAATTACATTGCGTTGTCTACACTGACGATTTAGAAAGGGAATTGTGATGTGATAATCATAACAGATTAAACGTTAATAACGATAGTCTAGAATATGCATATAGATAATCTAAGGCGTGCGTCAGCGACGGGTGCAATGCTGACTAATGTGATGGTAAAGGAGCAGACTTATCAGATTGTAATAAAGCAACTGCTTTGCTACTCTCTTCACATACGGTAGCAAAGAGACGAATGGAAGTGCCACTGCGTGGACGGTGATGCTGAAAATGCTTGTCATTTAAATGATGACTGTGTTAACAGTAACTTTGTCACCGAGTTTATCTAACGTGTCTGCATGTGCGCGCAATACTGATGAAAGCCATTGTGCACGAAGCCGAAGATGGTGATTGCTTAAAGTGAACATGTTAATGGCGATGATAGCAACCGTTAGAGTTACCGAAAAACGTGAAGACGTTTAATTATTGGCTTACGAAATTTCTAGAAATTCGCGTAATGTAGATAATGCAAAAATATTCTGATTGTTATGTGTGCAGCTGTTCTTGTTTCTTCTCCTTCGCTCACCCATATTGTTATGATGTCTTTCTTCTCTAATGCTGTAAGCGTTTCATTCGAGCCACAGCCAGAAGGTGTTCCGTCCTGCGAACAATGTAATGAATGGATATGAATGGCTGAATGTGTCTACAATATATTAGGGTTACCCATAAGTAATCAATTATTTTCGCAAAATACCATTTCTCATTAGTCCTGCGGCAACCAGACAAGTGTAAGCGTACTTTTTTTTGGTATTATTCTTCAACCAGTTTGTTAGTAATTTATTCCCAACAATATAAATTTTTTTTGCAGTGAAGATTACTGAAGAGAAAAATAAGCAGTTAGGCTAGGAACTTCTACCGCACCTTCCATACTTTCCAGACCTAGCACCGTCGGACTACCATCTGTTCAGGTCACTGGAGCATTCGTTACGAAATAAAAATTTTAATTTCTTATCCGATGTCCAAACGCACCTTGAGTTATATGTTAAGTCACGCCAACCCCACTTTTTCAAGAGGGCGGCTGAACTTTTGTAGGAACGATTGCGACAAGTCATCGCAAACGACGGTGATTACATAAACGATTACAAGCTAAAAATGTCATTTCAAAAAAACATTTTGTCTATGAATGCAAAATAATTGATTAGTTATGGGTCCCCCTAATATATGAAGCTTAAAGGTGAACTTGTCTGTCAAAAATTCAATTAATTCCACTGTTGGAAAAAAAACGAAGTAAATCTCCGAACAACNACAAGTCATCGCAAACGACGGTGATTACATAAACGATTACAAGCTAAAAATGTCATTTCAAAAAAACATTTTGTCTATGAATGCAAAATAATTGATTAGTTATGGTTCCCCCTAATATATGAAGCTTAAAGGTGAACTTGTCTGTCAAAAATTCAATTAATTCCACTGTTGGAAAAAAAACGAAGTAACTCTCCGAACAACCTAGTATTTATAACATTTCACCCAGTAATATTTTTTGCTATATCCAGGTTTAGTCTTTAGACCTGGTTGTTGCGTTTTAGACCCCTTCTTGGGTCGCCCTATCATTCTTCTACTATGACATGTGAAGTAATATTTGCCATATGCTTGATGGTGCCTATTGTTGACTCTGATATGCTAAATTCGTACTGATTTTCCAAAAATACAAGGCTTTCTTCGGTCACCAGTAAGAAGCGATCAGATATGATATTCTTCAGATGGCAAGTTCCTGCATTTTCCACTTATCGGAAAACATTGCTGTAAGATACTGGCGAAAATTTTTTTGTCTTCTTCGCTCCAACAGTTTTTTTATATTGATTACTGGAATTTACGACGGTATAAGGTGGTCTGTTTGGGAAGGATGTTGACATTATGCTTTGAAGCATGAGGTGATAGGTAACAAGGTGATCTGCACACTTGCATTTTCTTCGACACCGGTATGCCATTCTCTATGCGTTACTATTCGCCTATGTGTATATGTTGGGGAAGCTGTCTTTTCCCTTTTTATTCAAGTTGTTGCAAAAATTTTTATATAAGACCAAAGGAATTTCGAGATTTTCTTCCCCCCTAGAGCTCACCTTTCTTCTAGCCTCTGGAAAGTGATCTTCAGTAAATGTATTCGATTATCCCACTAGTAACGCAAGGTATTCCTTCCGCAACCTCTCCTTCGTAGTGGGGCGTCACACGTAAAAGTCAGGAGCTTGTTCACACCATGCTGCTCTGCTAAAGATATACTCGTTGAAGAATGCATCTTTGCAATTTGGTTGGTGCCTAGTCCGAACAAGTGTCACAGCTATATACTTGTACCCCTTTCAAATTTTAACATATTGTTATCAATGTTATTTCGCACGCCTTTCCTTTGCTCAACACTGATGCGTTCTCTAAAAAAAGTGCCTTTTTCGCTTTCTTGATATAATACCTGCCCGTGACTTCGTCTAGGTCTCCGACCTACACGGTTCTCCTTCGCTTAAGCGTTTGGCCTGTATTTCTTTTTGTAATACTTTAATGTTTCTAACAGATCGTCTGCTTTTCCACAACTTTTCTTCAATTGGTTTGCCAAGCTTAACAGCAGACTTCGTCTTTAAATGTTCTTTTCCATACTTTTCTTGGTAACTTCCTTCTGCTTGCCTAAGCTCTCGTTCTGTCCCAATTGTGTTTTCCTGTGTTTGCTTGAGTATGACTAGATTTCTTTTCCGACAGTACGTTTGGGATTGTACCATTATCACTACGTTCGTTTCGGCTAGCTCCTACGCTTCGGGCAACCTTTTAATACCTTTTGTGCGCCACTCCGCTACAATCTGTGATATCACGCATGGAAAGTTGTTTAAAATCTTCTCGTATTTCCATCAACGTAATTTATTTATCAGTAGTGCCTCTGGTATGCCATAATCAAGACCTTTCCAGGCTTGATCTTTATACGCATCTGCGGGTTCGATTTATTTTTTCTTTGCTCTCGGTGCTACTCCGGGGAGTAGTGCGCACGTACTTAAAACGCAGCTTTTTTTGGTTAATCCGCCACAGGCCACTTACGTTTTTATCCCCTATCTTGTGGAATAAACGCTTATATTTACTTTGACTGCACGGGTTGCGGTTTAGCCACTATTTATGAGGCTGCTGTGTTACTCTGCGTTTCTTTAATTTACGTGGCGTGCCATATCTTTCACGAGACAGTTTGGGTTTTCTAAATTTAAATTTAAATCTATATAAACATGCTGAGTAACTTCCATGACCACTGGGTAGTGTAAAAATCTGTCCCACCATTTTGGCTGGAAACTCGCTCGCTTATGGTTGAAATCAGATCATGAGTCTATTTGTCCTTTGTTGATATACTCCACCGCTGTTGTCATTCGTCGATTTTGGGGCGCTGTGCCAGCGGTTTGATATCGCAGTTTTGTAAGCTGTCCTCCAAGTATTGCGGCTCTGTTATGTACGCTGTATCTTTGGATAGGAAATCGACTGATATCATGCTGCAGGAACGATGGCAACAAGTCATCGCAAACGACGGTGATTACATAAACGATTAAAAAATAAAAATGTCATTTCAAAAAAACATTTTGTCTATGAATGCAACACAATTGATTATTTATGGGTCCTCCTAATAGATTTCTAACCATCATAGAAGAACTGCTTACTATAGCAGATGGTTGTCCTCCGTCTTGTAGACTTTGATAGAAAAAGTGCTTGCTTTGACTGCGGATATGTATCATCGCGAAAACAGTTATATTGTTCGTTCGCATCGATGACTATCACAGAGAAAATTTGCATACTACCATTCGAGATGTAAATCACCGTGGCAGTAACTGCTGGAGTCGCCAATGTTTTGACTTTTTCCGCAAATAGTCTTTGCGGGAGGCGAGGACGGTAGGGGCGGAAACTGCGATAATGACATATGCTCATGTTGATCCTGTTACTGAGTTTACTATTTCAACTGCTATAATCGTTCGACAATTTCGTGACCTTTGTGCTACGGATGTCGTGCTTTTACTTGTCACTTTAGATGACCTCTCTCGTGCTTTAGCAACTGCGGTTTTTATATCGTGTTTGGCGTGTTGGTATTTAGAATTCTGGTGACTTTCCAAATCATAAATTTTATAAGTCGAGGATAATGGGTTTTAGCGGGAATTTTTTGAGTTCTGGTGTGCTCTTTTCATACTTATACTGACGCTCTGCGGAGCTTTGTGAATCGCACCTTTGCTGTAAACTTGTTCGACACTCTGGGGCTTCTGTCTGATGTAGTATTTTCATCATGTAGTTATATCTAGTAGATAATTCACGTTGAGGTGTAGCTAAATGTTTCCGGACTTCTAACTCTAGGCTTACGCACTGACTTTCGTATTTGAGACCTATTGTGAGCTTTATTTGCTTTACTGATTCTGGTTCATCCAATTTTCGTTTGTTTTATATTTTGGTTCATCCAACTTTCGTTTGTTTTATGTTTTGGTGTACAGCGCATCTATCGTTCTCGTTAGGAATAGTTTACCAACATGTACTGCTGCCACCAGGCTCTTCCCTTCTTTGCGTAAGCCTAATTGCTTAGATAGTGCAACGGTTTTTTCTTTAAGTAATTCTGGATCAACGTTGATCCTCATTCTTCTGACCAGCAATGGGAAAATTTCAATTATGGAGTCATCTTTGGTACAGATAGATATTCTAACGTCAATGATCGCTGCAGAATAAAATGTGTGGGTTGGGGAATCCATTGGAAAAGTAGCCGCCCTGACCATAACGACGACAATTCAGTGGCCTACGCGTGATTTGGTATGGATGCTCTTCGACGGGGACGATGAATATTATGTCGAGTTATATTATCGTCTGATTGTCTTGTCGATATGGCTTGGTACCGTTCATCTACCGATTTTGTCGCTTGTGGGTCTCTGAGTGCATTATATCCAAGAAATAACTCATACGCTTGTCAGATGTTATAACAGATTCACCCCAATAGACAGATAGATCCCATGAGATTTTGCAGGGCGTACGTTTTAAATGCGTTCCGTGTCTGTTGAAACGTTTGACGGTTTTGATCGCCCAGGTGTTCGTATTAATGTGAATGGAAAAAGATTTCCAAAAAACATTGTTTAATATCACTCAAAACTTTGAGATTGTTCGGAAATCTGTTTAAGCTTGCTCAGTGAACACTTTAACCGCGACATAACCTCTAGTGGAGACTTGTGTATTTCACATAGATCGTCGATTCCGTCTATGAATTCTAGGAGGTCCGCCTATACTCTCGAATCATGCCTATGGGCGCGTGACCCACCGCCCGGAAGTTATAATAATGATGTATTCGAGCATGTAGATTTCCTACAGGTCTTTAAGACGTTTGTTTGTCGCTGGCTTGGGTTCTTTGGCAGATACTAGCACTACTAAGACCTTCCGCATGTTGCACGCCGTACAATTGCTGTCCAGCCAAGCTCTCCGGAGATCCCCCTCACCTCCTGAGTTTTTAGCGTGTAGATCCAGGGTGTTTTTACTATGCTGTTTCCTTTCCTCATCACTTTCCTGGATTATAAGGAATTGGTTCCTACTCGGGTACCATGTCAAACGGGTATCTATGGATGGAGTATGATCCGGGACTTCCCAACTAGTCCGGTTGAAGAAAATTTATGAAGATGAAAATTAAAAGATTTTTCAATATTCAAGATGTCAAATATTCTTTTTCTGTTTATTTGAAAATTTTTGTCTTTGCTTTACGCTAGGTGGTCACAATAATACAGGCGCGTATAATATAATGAAGCAATGCAGAATGTCGCGGTTATATATAGTTACGTATTAGCATCCAGTACAGTGGACGAGGTCAGGAAGGCCGCGATTTGTTTTATTATTGCAACTCGACGTATAGACTTACTGTTGAGCTACTTAATTTTGCTGTTTCATTCATTCTGTAAAAGAATATTCATTGTGTTTCAGCCACAATGATTTCCAGTTCCCCAAAGTAAGGAGCCTTTAATCCATGGTGGCTTCTCACTGTGGATCAGCTTAGACACCTGTTCGACAGTTTTTGCCTAGTTTTTATGTTCTTAAGAAAAGAAACTAATGACAAAAATTCTAACTTATTTTGTACTAAGCCCACCGACTGCTTAAGTACAACGAAAGAATGACCAGTGTCTGTGCTGACATTTTATATGTTTTCGCTGATATACTGTTTTCACCTATGTAATGAATGTAATTGTATGCTTATGTCAGCTAGTGTTGGTGTATACACACCGACCGATAAGTATGCATCGATACTACGATTGATAGCCGCATTTGTAAATGTGCTGATCACGAGGACGACAGTAGGATAACTTGTGCGTGAGGATAAAACTAACGACGACTAAAGTATAGCAGGTAGCCTGAGTACAAAATGTAATTGCAAATGCTTAGGAATATATGAACAATTTAAGCACGTAGTAAAAATGGTAAGTTAGCTTATGTGTGTAATCAGAAATATAAAAATTAGAGGTTTGAAACGAACGCAACGAACGTTTGCAGGCAAATACCTAGGAATTTATAGGAAAGTTTGTGAATTTATCAAACTGCTGTGTATTATCAATGTATTAACCGAAACTTAGTGTACAGACTAGGATTAAGCGATAATGATCTAAAAAGCGAAATGTATGTTGCAATTGGATGGATTAAACGGCACTAGAGAACAATGTCTAGGTACATACGTTCAGGCATGTAATCACTGTGGGGCGGAGTCATGGTAATCGTAGGTGTTATGATGCGAAGCGTAACGAGACGGTTGCCTCATTGCAATATTACACGGGGTTACTCTTTTTGTGGTTCCAAAAGCAAACCTAAATAAAACACACTTCTGATTGACATTTGAATAAAAATATTTTTCAATATATTACTTGGACCTTGCCGTTATTCGCGGACTACAATGTCACTGAAATGCTCTCCATGGAGTCTTACCGAACTACGGAACTGAATCCTGTTTACCTAATTTTCGATGACTTGTTTGCACATAGCGGTCAATATCCAGCCATAACTTGACGAATATTTGTTTTAAAATACCAAGTATTGGAAGATTGTTCTTATAGACTTGACCATCTGCATAAACGCACAAAAAAAAATCCAGCGGGGAAACATCGCGCGATCTTGTTGCCCAATTCACATCACCAAAACGTGAAATTACACGTCCGGGAAATTTTTAGCGCAACAGTGCCAAACCAGGAAGTGTTGATAGCTTATAGCATCCGGTTTTCATTATCAATATCAGCCTGTCTGACGGTCTGATCAGAGTATGGAGTAATGGAAATGACTTTGAGGATTTTTATGTCAACAATATTGATAAGAACAAGGGATTGAGGATGGCTGGGCTTGACGCTGAATTAATTTCATCTGCTTGTACAACAATACTTGATGCCTAGTTTGTTGATAAGACTTCTGATTTGGGTGCCAAAGGCATTCCAAGTCCTGAAATTAACTTATATGATTATAGTACAAAAGTCTTTGTATTTAGTGCGACCTCTGAAAATATTGAGGCAAACGTATAAATGAATTTTCTGATCTTTTTTTTATGAACTTAAAAGAACTCGAAACAGTTAGTAAGCGTAGAGTTAAATTACTGTTCAGCTCTGGTTTCCGCACTAATATTTTTATTAAAAATAATGATTTTAAAAATAAAAATTTTTAAACTTAATTCCGAGATCTTTTACGGAGAGATTTGGAATTATCCGTAATGTCTGCTTTGAGTACGATGTAAATAAGATTAAGAAAAACGCTGTGTCTGCTATACGCATTACATCTGCTGTTAGGCTTCGAAGAAGGAATCCTGACAACAAGGATGATTTTATTCCGTCAACCAATATAAGAATTGGTTTCAAAGGAAAAGCCCTTCCTAAATTGATTAAGTTTAATTTTTGTAACCTTCCGGTTAACTACTTCGTTCCCTCTCTAAAACAATGATTTAAATGTGGTCATATTTCTAAGTTTTGTAAAGCCAAAGAGGGTAGGTTTGACATTATTATCATCGAAACCATGAATCTTAAACCAAATGTTTTCATAGCATCATACTACTTTCCACCCAATGTTGATGTACAAATTTTTCGAGGTGAAATTCAGAGGTCATGTGACTTTGTTAATGGTGAATAAAATGTTGTTCAAGCTGGAGATTTCAATGCTAGACATTGATTGTATGGCGATCAGCTCCCGACCAACAAAGGTAAGATACTTGTCAGTTCCATCAATGCCAACAGTTTTAACGTTCTAAATAATGGTAATCCTACCTTTCATTCGGAATGATCACACGGCGACCAGTGTCTTGGATCTAACTTTCTCGAATTCACCTATTTTATCGTTGAACTGAAATGCGAAAAATCTCTCAACTGGTAAAAGTCAAGATTCTCTCATTTTATTTTACAGTCGGCGCAATTCCGTTAAAAAAATAGAAAATTTTATTTCACGTAACTTCGTTATGAACCGTTATACCAATATATCTGATATTGAGTTCTTCTTACATAAACCTTGATAGAACTCTTCCCTGTTGACACCCTTTCGCAGATATCAAGCTGCAAGGAAAGAAAATATGACAGTCCAGCTAGCTTCGTTGAATATATGAAAATACTTAAGGAATGGAGGTCTGCAGTTAAAAAGGCGAAACGTACGCATAAAGCTGCCATGATTAAAGAGTTGTGTGGCAATGGCAACTCGCGGTTTTTCTGGAATTATATCAATGGTCATCAACATTTTAATCAAAAATTAAATAGTTGTGTATAATAATAAAAGATATTCTCGAGAGCTACATTCAAAGTGGCTATCAAATTACAATATCTTCAATTCCTTTTAGTAGTCTCAATAATATATCCTTCTCATTACGTGAGTTATTGTATGTTTTACATTCCGGAAGGAGAACTACCGTTGCAGGTTGTCATGGAGTTGAGTATGACATGGTCAGAGCACTATCTGGAGGAAGGTTAACTAACTGTCCTGTTGCATGTAGTTAATAACTGCTGATCCATTAACATTATACGTTTAGATTTGCGATCCGTCAAAGTTGTTTCCATTCCTAACGCAGGTAAAGATTTAGATGATTTAAGCAACTTCAGAGCTATTTCGCTAATATCTATATTCATAAAGATTATTTATCTCCTGGTTGAGGAGAGGCTAATGGATTTCTTGAAACTGGGAACATTACTCCAGCTCGTTCTTATGCGTATCAAAAACAAATCTACGAATATGTGCGTTAACGATTTATCTTTCCTCACAGCTAGTCTAAAGAAAGCTGGTAAAATGATTGTAATGCTTTCACTGGTTATCAGCAAAACTTGTGATTATGTCAACTTTGTGAAGCGTGGTAGAATTCTCTTCAACTTTTAAAATTCTCTTCAAAATATCTATGGATATTAAATTTTTCATCCAGGCGTGTGTTGGTAATAGGTACCGACAAAGTTGAAATATATGGTGGTATTCCACAAGGCAGTTGCTTGAGCCCCATACTTTTCAATCTATATACCGCGAATTTGCATGATTTTCAGGACGACAACGATGACAATTTTCAATACGCAGATGATTTCTTAATTGTATCTGCGAATTCATCCTTTTCAGTGGCTTGGAATAATCTCTCAATAAAAACTAATTTTTTTTTCGATGCATGCAGCGATCTTAATTTATTTTATCAATAGAACTAAAGTTAATCATGTGAAATCTCTTCAATTTTTTCGGTAGAATTTTAAATGAAACCTCTTCGTGGGTATTATCAAAAAGCTCTCAATCTGGATATAATATTATCAAACTCATGACTAACAATCAGTCGAATTTGCCTCTCAAAAAATTGTGACAGTATACACAGTTTTAGTCAGGTCTTAGTTTGAGTTTGCGCATTCTACATATTGTAATTTCTGTTACCTTTAAAAGTAGAGTCTTCAAGAACATTCTTCATCTCTACCACGAAATAAAATGTCAATCTTGCATGAAGATCTTATGTCAAGAAAAAGTTTATTACAACAACAGCCATGAAATATACGTCATTGGCGGTTCTGTTGGACGTAATGCATCTAGCTTCTCGGTAATGAAGCCTCCGTGAAAAATTGTTCATAACGTCAAATTCGTGGAGGAACTTTGCACGACTTTTATTAAACTACTTGCCATCAGATATGCTGTTCAGGTAGCTATTATGGATGGTCATAAAACATTTGTTGCTTTTTCTGATGGTAAGTTAGCTGTGTTTCTAATAAATAAATTTGATGCACATAATCAACAAGTGTGTTGATATACACAGGATGTTATATGAATTTCAAGAGAATGACTGTCACCTTGTTTCGTCACTGCGGCTTTGTTAAAATAAAAACACTGGTTTTCATGCAAAAAGGGCTTAAGTTGATGGTCCAATTTCGTCTATCAAATATACTCCCAATGAAGCAATACGCCCAATTCATAACCACATCTTTCAATAACTAAATGATAAATTTAAAGAGATTGTAATGCAAAATCCAATCGGCCTTTCTATTGTTACGAAAATCCCAAATCCAGTTAATGCTAACTAATTGATTTTCGCAAGTAATAAATTCCCTAGTGCATATTCGCGGCGCGTCATGCAGCTGCCGGCCGGCAGAAAAGCAGGTTAACGGATTAAAAATGAAGCCATGAAGTTAGGTGATCGTACCATGCTTCTAAAAATGTATATAAGTGGACTATTTGCGGACGACAGTTTAGTCGTAAGAGAACATTCAAGTAAAGAATAATAATAGTTGTCTTGAGCAAAACAAAGGGTATCGTTAAGAGAAAATAAATTGTAAATAATCCTACATTTAGGAACATAATAAAACTTTGAAGTACATTTTTTTTTCAATATCCACGATCAAGTGGTCGGTCCGTATCTTAGAAAAGCGGAAATTGGTAACAACTGACGTCACCTAAAACGATGTTTACAGAAACGCTTGGCTTCGCGCTTACGCAAGAAGCAGCTAGTGTGCTGCGGACGTCAAGCATGAAGGTGAGACGGAGGTTAGTAGCGAGACCGATATCTCGGATGTGGTTTGCGCGGCGCTTTGACAAGTCCTGCGCGAAAATAATCGAATGCCGGCTTCAAAAACACGCAAGTGTTATGCCTGCCAAAAACCTGGTCATTTTGCACGAAAATGCCGATCAAAGTACAAAGGATCACATTCCACATCACCTACACGGAATATTAGTGAAGGTGCCAGCGAAATATCCAACGAACAGGCGTTAAAAAGGAGTCAGCACAGTGGGGCAACGGCTGACTCCGAAATTTAGTAGGCCTAGGGACGATATTACTCAATCAAAGAGAAGCAACAACAGCCTGACGATTGATGGGAAGATTCAGGGCTGTAATTACATCATCGCGCTATACACTGGTGCTTCTCATTCAATTATCGACAGTACAATAGTAAAAAAAAGTAGAAAGAAAAAGTTGACCCGTTAGTTGGCGCATGGTTTCGGACGGCAACAGGTGACGAAGCTGCTATTAAGGGTAAAGAAGCATGAATTTCTGGTAGCAGATATAATAGACGAGGTAATACTGGGGATGGATTTTATGGCAAAGTACGGCTTCGTATTAGATATGAAAAGCCAAGTGTTACAATACGGTAACGTGACTTTGCCGTTGATTGTGGAATACGACAGACAAGCCGAAGTGCTACAAGTTGTAGTGCAACGATAACAGAAGATGTCGAGCTGAGTAAAGAATGTACGAAAGACAACCTCATCATTGGAAAATCGGTCTCACCGGTCAACAATTTAAGACCAGTGCGGGTATCAAACCCAATCAGCCATACAACAAAAGTTCATAAAGGGGACATTATAGCGCAATGCCAAAAAGCAGAGTACGTGGTAAATCATCAAGTCGAAATACCAAAAACATACTCAAAGATATTCCCAGAGACTGAAATTTTCATACAAAGATGGACTAGCAATCTAGACGAGCAGCAGAAGAGATATGTCAAAAATTTTTTACTGGAAAATTGGTCCATCTTTGCAGGTGTTGCAAGTTTGGGTGGCCGTATTAATATTGCAAAGCATGTAATTAACACGGCAGGAGCTGATCCGATTAGGCAACGGCCTAGAAGAATTCCACTGGCAAAAGGAGGGGAAGTGGCGGACTTGATCAAGGATATGCAAGAACGGGAAATTATCGAACCATCGAATAGCCCTTGGGGTTCGCCAGTAGTTCTTGTTAAGAAAAAGAATAGATCTACCAGATTTTGTGTGGATTATAGGAAGCTGAACGAGGTGACCAAGAAGGACAGCTACCATTTGCCTAGAATCGATGACACCCTAGACACATTATCAGGTTCGCAATGATTCTCAACCTTAGATTTGAAGTGTGGGTACTGGCAGATGGAGCTCGTCGAGCATGACAAGGAAAAGACAGTGTTTTCCGCTGGTGACGGCTTATATCAGTTTGCCGTAATGCCGTTTGGATTATGCAATGCGCCCGCCACATTTGAGCGCCTAATGGACTGCGTGCTAAAAGGGCTGCACTGGAAGACATGCCTGGTGTATTTGGACGACGTTATTGTCATGGGCAAAGATTTCAAAGAACATCTAAAAAATCTGGCAAATGTTTTTCAACAAATACGAAAGGAAGTGACATATGTTGGGCACAAGGTCTCCACGACTGGGGTCCACACGGATGAGGACAAAATCAGATCAGTAAAGGAATGGCCATGACCAAACAACTTACATGAAGTCCGCAGTTTCCTACGACTTTGTACATACTACCGCAGATTCCTCCTCAGGTTTGCCACGGTTGCTAGTGGACAGCATGACCTTACGAAGAAAAATCGATCCTTCATATGGGGGAAGTCTCAAGAGTACGCGTTCACGCAGTTGAGAGAGCTGTTATACGCGGCACCCATTTTAGCTTATCCAGTACCAGGTGAAAAATTTATACTGGATACCGATGCAAGCGCAGAAGTCCCAGGCAGCGCGCTCTCCCAACAAATTGATGGTAACGAAAAATTAATAGCCTATTACAGCAAGCGGCCATCCAAATAGGAGAGGAACAATTGTGTTACGCGACGAGAACTGCTGGCAATAACACAATCTGTCAAGCACTTCCACAAATATCTTTGTGGGCAACAGTTTCACCTAAGGACAGATCATGCTGCTCTGCGATGGTGTCTGAACTTTAAAGAAACGGAAGGACACTTGGCCAGGTGGATCGAAAAGCTGCAAACTTACCAATTCTCGATTGCCCATCGGAGCGGCAAATCGCATGGACACGCGGATACTATGTCCAGACGACCATGTGACCCGCAGTCTAAGCACTGCGTAAAGAACGAAAACAAAGAAGGTGTCGTCATCTGCCGGACTATTGTGGAGTCCAACGGAAACTTTTCGAAGGAAGACATGCGCATTCGCCAATTGGCCGACGAAGATTTAAACGCAATATTTCAGGCCACGGAAAAGGAGGAGCGTCCCACCGGGGAAGAGATTTCAAGAGAAAGTCCGATTACGAAGGCGTATTTTGCTCAGTAGCAAAATCTCATCGTTGAAGAAGAATGCTTGTGGCGCATATGGCATAGTGAGGATGCTTTATGGGCTAAGAAATTACTGGTTGTTCCACAGGCAAGAACTAGTGAGATTATAAGGGAATGCCACAACCGACCAAGCGGTGGACATTTTGGCAACACAAAAACCAGTGAAAAGATCAAGGAAAACTTCTATTGGGTAGGCATCAAGGATTCCGTAGCAGCATGGATTCGCAACTGCGATCAGTGCAGCAAATCCAAAGGCCCGAAAAGTAACTTGTGAGGGCGCTTGCAGCTGTATAACGTGGGTGCACCTTTCGATTTAGTACTGTTATACAACCCTTTACGTAAAAAAGCTATGTCACCAAAACTGCCATGCAACTGGGAGGGTCCATTTATCACAAGGATAAATGACGTGGTCTATCGAATACGAAAACATCCCGGAGGCAGAACTAGATTCAAAGTGGTACACCTGGACCGACTGACCGCCTAACGAAATGACCTTGTTCGGGACGAAAAAGATTAAGTGGAAGGCAGCGTTACGAAAATCCCAAACCCAGTTAATGTTAACTAACTGATTTTCGTAAATAATAAATTCCCTAGTGCATATTCGCGGCGCGTCATGCAGGTGCCGGCCGACGAAAAAGATTAGCAGAAAAACAGACAGAGAAAAACCCAAGTGCACATGCGCGGCGCGTCATACAGCTGCCGGCCGAGGAAAACGATTAGCAGAAAAGCAGGTTAACGGATTAAAAATGAAGCCATGAAGTTAGGTGATGGTAACATGCTTGTAAAAATGTATATAAGTAGTCTATTTGCGGAAGCCAGTTTAGCCGTAAGAGAACATTCAAGTAAAGAATAATAATAGTTGTGTTGAGCAAAACAAAGGGTATCGTTCAAAGAAAATAAATTGTAAATAATCCTACATTTAGGAACATAATAAAACTTTGAAGTGCATTTCCTTTTCAATATCCACGATCTAGTGATACGGACCATATCTTAGAAAAGCTATAAAACTACAACACTATAAAACACTATAAAATAAATCCCACATTTAACATTAAACACTTCTCAGAGGCTTCCATTAACTCCTGGGAATTTGAAATTCTTCGTAGACTCATGAGTAGTCACACTTATCATAAAGTATATTTAAAAGTGAATCGTGCTATACCATATGATGTTTGTGAAGCTTGTAATATTAGCGAGGCTGCGGAATATGTAATTTTCAGATATCACGGACTTGTTAATATTAGAAGCCCTTTTGGCTTTTAATTCACATGTACGCTTTTTTTTCTTTAATCAGAATTTATCTTTATAACACTATTTTCACATCATTTTTCAACGACTCAACAACCTACAATTACATAACATGTCGGGTTTAGCTATCATGACCGAATTTTTTTTTTCATTTTTTTGTATACATTTCCTGCAAATAATTACCATTGTTTATTATCTGGTCATATCAGCCACGAATCTTATTGGACTAATGTATCTTAACTCGGCATTAAAAAATAAATAAATAAAAAATATTTTAAAGTTTCTATTGAAAAATATTTATCGCTTACTCAAAAATTGGCAGAATTGCTTTAGGTTTATATATAACTGAATTTTTATAGGGAATTCGATACAGAGTTCGACAAAAAAACACTATTTTAAAACTGTTTTTCTCTCCGTCAGATTGGCATCAATCCCGGCTTGTTTGCTGCTTACAAAGGCCATCATTACGCTGGGCCAGGAAATCATTTTTGGAAATGCTTGTATTTGTCTGGCTTGACTCAAGAACAGATGAGCGCAGATGAGGATTATAAGCTAATAGAATGTGGCATCGGATTTACAAATATGGTTCAACGAGCTACAAAAGGTTCTGCAGATCTTAATCGAAAAGAAATTAAAGAAGGTAGTCGAATTTTGCTGGAAAAATTGCAACGTTTTCGTCCAAAAATTGCCGTGTTTAACGGCAAATTGATTTTCGAGGTGTTTTCCGGGAAAAAAGATTTTAACTTTGGACGTCAACCCGAGTACGTAGAAGGAACTGATACGGTGAGGAAAGTTGCATATATGTTTTTGTATTCGCTTAATAATTCTGATATTCCTTTACATAGTTTATGTGGGTTATGCCTTCATCATCGGCCCGCTGTGCGCAGTTACCCCGTGCTGCAGATAAAGTTCCATTTTACACTGCACTGAAAAAATTCAGAGATTATTTAAATGGTTTAATATCGCACATAGATGAATCCGAATGCGTTTTTACAGAAGAACGCATTAGACAGCAATGCGAGCAAGAAAGTTTGAAAAATTTTGTCATCCATGACAGTTCACAACAACAACAATCCACATGTTATTCGGCTACTGGAAATATTGGCCCAAATAATAGCAGTCAATCTCAAAACTCATCTGTCATCGCAGATAGCTATATTTACGATTCCGAAGTTAATCGCAACCAGACTGAAGGTCAGGTACCTTCACTCAATGAAAATGGCTTTATGATATCTTCTTCATCATACTTAGGCCAAAAAATACCTGAAAAAAAGAAGCGTGGTCGTCCTAAAAAAATTAGAAATCAAATTATAATTGACCCGGTAACCGGCACAAAGATTCAAGTAACTAATCGTTTAACAGGAGAAGAATATAATAACATTCTTAATCTTTCAATGGTTCCGAGCATGGAAGGCGATATTCCGAAAAAAAAGCGAGGACGTCCGAAAAAAGTTAAGCAATCTCAACATTTTTTAAACACCAATTCACATCCCTCTAAATTAACCCAGAAAGCTAATATAATGTCCGTGAAAACTTTATCTGCGCCTAATGGGGATTTGATCCTACCACCACAAAAGCATATTCTTCATAGTGAAAGTACGGCGATGTATTCTACATCACCTCATCAGATGATGTATTCGAGTTCGGACTCGCCTACGGCGTTGCCCGCAATAAGTTGTTCATACACGAAGGAAACTCCACCGATATTAGCAACAAATAATCCAAATTGTGAGAAGCATACCAACGTTAGCGAAACGGAGGTTACCGGCGCACCGGTGGACACAGATACGCCTAGTTTAGTGATCCAACTTATGCCAAATGCTGCGGATAGTAATAATCCTCATATGAATCCATCGCCAAGAGAAAATTCGCCGAATCTACAAGGACAAGTGGAAACGTCTGCGACCGTAGTTAGCAGTGCGCAAATTCTTGATCTTGAAGATGAGGAAATTATTTCATTACAACACAGGCGGGAAGTACCAAATTCACGTTACGGCAGCCCTGGTCAAAGAGAACGAGCAGAGCATGCTAGTGGTGAATCTTTTCATCAATGGCTTTCTCCTCAACTTTCACATACACATTCACCCACTGCAGGATTCACGCAAAACTTGCAGCCACAAATACGATGTCCGTCTCCATTATCACACAATCAGCAGCCAGGCCTTCACTATCATGAACAACATGTGCAGCACATTCAAATGCAGCAAAATCATCAGCAACAAGTGCATCCGCAGTGGGCTCGCCATAATCAACACTACGATGATGTCAACGGTACACTTTACATAGTGTCCCAACGTCAAGAGAGAAATCAGCTTATTGCTGAACAGCACCAAAATAATGTGACATCATCATTCATTACTGCTGATGTATCCCGTAAAAGTCTTTCAGGCCTAGAGTCCCTAGTCGACCAGATTCCAACGATTTCTGAAAATGACACTGCAACTTTAACAGCATCTACGCCCACTGTTCATGCACACAGCCTGCAGGAGCAATCACAGCAACAAACTTCCTTCACGGAAGCTCAAACTAATCCTTTTGAATCGCCTTCGATTAGTAACCCAAGTGTTTTAAATGATAACGTAAATAATCAACATTCAAATCTAAGCTCTCAAAACGTGAACGGCAATTTCTCTGTAAGCAGCTTAGTTACGTCCTCGTCGACATCAGATGCTAACTTAACTAACCAAGGAAACTATACACCAATTCAAACTACTCGACCAGCTAGTGCCAGAAATACCTACCACCATTCTAACTTCATGGCAGCTGCAGTTTTGGCGGCTGCCGCTGCTAGTTCTCCGACGAATCTTTCAACTTCTACTTCCCATCATGCCCCTCATCCTCAAATGTACATGGATCCGCAAACCCGATTAGCGGCTGTTGACTCTATTTATTCCACTGCTCATCATCACCATCCCATTCACCATCATCATCATCATCACCCATCAAGCCATCATCACTCGGCAACCCATTACAGTTCTTCCCAACATGCTGTCGACTACGATGGCAATCCTTACAGTGCTCAGACTAATGCTCACACGTTGCACATGCCTAGTCCCAACTACCCGTATAGTTACTCTACGTCTGCTGCTCAAAGCAATTACCCCACATATGGTCATCCCCACGCTGCTCACCACGGTCATCCGCATACACACCCTCACCCCCACGCTACCCATCATTTATCTATGTTTGATCGTTTCAAACCTTCCGATATAGGGGGTTACGGAGGTTTCTGATGGTGATTTACAGATGTAAGTATGTAACCAGTAGAAGGCGATAAAGATGGTAGATTCAACCAAAGAAAAACACATATTGCATGAAGAATTTATCCTGCAACTTCTATGGAAAGAACTTCAACGATTTGAACATAAAAGTCGATATGTAAATATTTATATAGAATATATGATCACAATTTTATGTGGATGGGTGTACATAAATAATGTTCAATAATCAAATTGTTATCTAATCCGCACTTTATTAGATATTGAGCCTAAAATCGCTTAAGCCAAACATTTCAGTTATGCAATTATTTCTGTGACTTAAATTTTAAATCTAGGAAAATTATTATTTAAACAAAACTATATTGTTACTCAGAACTTTTATTATGTACAAACAACATACATATACAATTGTAGTAATCTACTTGCATAAATTTAGAAAGATTTAGTCCACGTTAAGTTAAATTTCAAAGAATTAGTAACAAATACATTATCAGTAACGATCGATCATTTTTTATTTCGATGCTTGTTAGCAGAAAAAGAGTAAAATAATTTTGTTGTTCCGTCACTTGGTGCAGTGCTTTTTATAAGTTTAAAAAGGGCTAAATGTCGCTCGCAATAATTGAAAACCGTACAATTTTGATTTTGAAAATGGTGGCATTGCTGAAATTAGTTAACTTCGATATAAAACTTAGCATGGTTTCATACAAAATAAAGAATAACCAATTTTCATGTGACTGATACGTATCTAGGAACCGTTCTTATGCGCGCATGACTCTGTCGCACTTTTTCGTTTTTGTTTCTACTTTGAATAGCAGAAAAATATCATTGACATAAAGATATCAACTGAACATCTGGTAACCGAATTACATTACTCTTTTCCCCCTTTCCTTCTTCTTTGTATTTGCCACTGAAGAACGTTTGTATATTTCTTTTGTCTGTGCAATATTGCACACATTTCGCCGTTGGTACCTAAGATGGCTCAAATCGGTCAAACGTCACGTGTGCAGTGAAACATAAACATCTGAGAACACCTCTGTTTTTTGATGCTAATTACTCATGAATTTCAATTGACACAATAAAAATTCTCCATCCGAGTAGCCGAGTAGGTAAGAATCGCGATTACCAAATTAGAGCTCGCGGGGTCAAATCTTAGAGTTTTTTTTTGGCCGTAGATATAATAAGTGCTCAGTTAGTTAAGGCATAGCACCTATCGATTGGACACATATCTGCTAGGTTGCGGCCACCACCTGCCTATTTCTTTCTCTTTCCTCTCTTCTTTCTGACAGTCACCGTGTTATCACACTGAGAAAGCAAAGAAAAAAAGAAGTAAAAGAAAAAATCAATCACGTCCAACCAGTGTGAAAATTTAATTGTTTTGTTGTTTTCTTAGTTTTTTTGGGAAGAGAGTGGCACGTGTATAAAAGATTCGGTCACAGCGAAATGTAATTTACTTCTTGCTCTTTTTACGTTTGTGTACACCCGACTCTTTTTTTTACATTATAGATACTTTCCTTAGAAGTCAGTGCAATAAAATATATGCAATTTGTGGTAAATTTGGGGATATGTTCCACAGTTTTAAAAAATCGTGTAAGGTGGAAAAACAAATATTATTCAAGAAAACCGAGCAAAAAATGAATAGTGAAATCCATATTACTTTTTATAGCACCAAAAAATCATTTTTATTACAGAAGTGAATTAAAACAAGTAAGAAAGTTATATTCTGGTGGGGCCGAATCTCGCATACTTACCATCATTAAGATCTTTAGCGCCGCATGCTCTTATCTATTGTCATAAAGAAGTGAACGTGCTAAAATTAATCCTTCACTTTTTATTTCACTAAAAGGTATTGTTAAGAAAATTTTAGTCTTTCACCTCGTGATTTCCATCAAAATTAATTTATAATTAACGCACTTAGCTTTCCGCACTCTACTTTCCAAGACTTTTATGTGATGCCTATATCAAATTGTTAAGAAAAATTGTATCCAGCATGTCGTGACGTCTACCATAATTACTTCAAAATTTACACATTTAGCTTGTCACATTCTACAACGTCATTTTGATGTGTGCAGACGTTATACGGCTATTGTGTACAAATGTGGGAAAAAATGTTGAGTCTTTTGCAAATGTCGAAATATGTTTATTTTGCGTAATTCTACATGTTTATCAATTTTTGATTTATATGGATATTATATCGGTGTTGCACGCCAATATGGGAAAAGAAAGCTGAAGTGTGTTACGACGATTAAATTTCGGGTGTCATATTTCGAGAAAAGAAATTCACATTGCGCGATGGTTTATTAAAATTTGGTTTATAGAATTTGTCCGATTTTGTTGTAGAAACATATGTGTAATAAGGCGAACAAGGTGGAAAATTAGTTTGTGGTCCCAACGAATTGTAATATCAAGTTTGCTCTAAAAAAGGGTTATTAACTCACGAAACCCACAAAGCGAAATGTAAAAATAAAGTATTTTCCTCAAAACTGCACACAACATTTTTTCTTCTTCTATTTTTTAAAATGTAAAAACTTTCTAGCCCTACCTTCGCTTAGTTTCTAAAACATTGCATAAAAATATTGCTATTATTTTTTCTTTCATTTTCTAGACACTGTTCTTATATTCGATTTCCATTCGATTTTTAAAAATTGTATACCATTTAATACCATTGCATTGTACTCGATTGTAAGAAAAATGTTTAGTGATCTGTTCAAGAGTACAGAACAAGTATGTCACGTTTTTTGAAGTTTGCAAATTTATGATTAAACGTCAAAACACCAACACTCATTAAAAGTTAACAAAACAAATTTCACGATCATTTTTGAAATCATATTGTTAGTGAGGTCTGAGTGATGCTGTTTAAAATACGCCCCCTTAACGTAATTTATAGAAAAATCTGTTTTTCAACTTGTTAAGTGGCATTTTTATTTTTAACAACCACATTTTTTTTTGAGATGAAAGGTTTGTTTGTGTTACGGACTTAATAGCTGTTTGGAATTGTTTTAATATTCAACCTCTTGTAGGCTCTTGGTATTTGTCTTGCTGACTCTACGTACGTTGTTAAATACTTCTCGTTTTATTGTGACCCTGATTCTGTTGAGGGCAATAAAAAAGTTTTAGAAATTAAAAATTTTTACAGAAACATAATGCCCAATTATACCACTTCCTGTATGTCGCAAAGGAATTGAATATTCCCTTAAAAATTTTCCGCCAGTTTGGTCTTAAACCTCCATAGACTTTGCAAGACTACCCTTTGACGCTTTGCTGTCTATGTACAAGAAAGAAGATAGTCCAAATTACGTCTTCAGGAATCTAATAGCTGAAACAACTCAACTACTGGAGAGTAACGCTTGGAATCTTTTATACAAAGACGGTTCAAAATCTTCTGCTCTGCCTCCTGCTTGTGCCGTGGTAGATGCTTCAGGACAGGTTCTTCTCAATCACATATTTCACGAAAGTGCTTCAACTTTCATAACCGAAGCCAGAACCATCCCTCACACTGCGAACCTTTCCCATAAAGACAAACTCAAAACGGTTATTGTTACTGACAAGTTGTCTGTATTAAAAGCTATACGGAATCTTTCGACTTTGAGATGGAGTACCATCAACAAATTAAGGAATATCATTACCACACCCTGCGAAAAAATTAAAATGCTATGGGTATCAGGTCATATCGAGTCATTGGGAAATGAGCAGGCTGATCGAGCGGCGAAGTATGCTGCTTCTGCATCGCTTATTATGGATGATGTCATGGAAAAGTTGGATCTTCAAAGATTGACTGGAAGGAAAGTTAAAAAGAAAATAAAGAAGTCTTCTATTAATCCTGAATTAATTCCACCTTTATATCCAACAAATATTGAGAAAATCAAAACATTTGTGAGAACTCGCCTTGGCCATACAATTGCAACTCACCAATGCATCTTCAAGAAGTCTTCTTCCCGAATGTGAAATTGTGGACAAATTCTCACTATAAAACACATTCTTTGTGACTGCCTTAACTTTTCTCTTGCTTTCGGAGCAACTAATCCTGTGGACATCCTAAAATCAGCTACATCACGCAATATCAATAAAATATATTACTTTATTAAAACTATTAGGCTTAATATCTAATATTCTTTTCTAAAATAGAGCCGATAGCCAGTGTTGCTAATGGTCAATGTCTTTTTCTTTTTACTCTAAGAATTTATTTCATTGGTCTAAAATTATAATAATAATAATAACAATAATATATCACTTCTTCCGCGGAATCGGCTATAAAGCAAGATGCACTTTTCTTCAAATTTTTAGAATTTGCTTGGATTATGTGTTTGTAAATATGGTACCCATGTTTGCTTCATCCACTTCACATTTTTTATTTTTCATGCAAATGATTTAAAAAATAAAAGTCTACGAACTTTGCTCGTCGTGGCACTTGACTTCCTTTCCCTCTTCTGATTCTGTTCATTCATCTAGTTCTTCATTTACCATATTTTTCCTTCTATATAATCTTTTTCTTTATCGTTTACATTATAGTAGGATAACGACCGTATTGCGAAATTTACATGGTTGGTCTAATGATATTACCATAATCCCCGACAATCCCCTGACATAGTTCTGACTAACTTATCGACTTTTATACCTTCTGGCCTAGATAAAATTGATAATCAAGAATTGATAGCCAAGACGAAAAATTTATTATGGTTATAATTTGGGTTACCTAGATATGGTGCACTATGATTTGCAGGTTTCTTCATGCTTGGAAATATTTTTAAATTCTCATTGAATCTACGTATAAAACCTTTCAACGCTGTCTCTATAACTTTTTAGCGTAGCCAACAAGACTTGTTCATACAATTTGATGGTCCATACTCTGTTTGAAATGAAAATATATGAAACTTTCTTACGCAGTTCGTCAGTAATCTGATTTCGCCGATTTTCCACGATATAAGTTTCGTTTTTACCCATAAGGCGCCAGTGGCGCCACAATTGACTTTGAGGGCAATATTCGCATTGCCAACATCCCTGTTTTGAAACATTTCAACGAGCCAATAAGTGGCTCAAACTCCTTTACGTGAAATAGATTTTAGTGGATTTCGATTCTGATTAAGTACATGTTAGACGTTTTTGCTGTTTATAATTACTTGCAAAGCTACTTAAAATGCCTTTCGACAAACAAACTTACATTGCCAAAAACTTTTTAAAATGTATCTTTATATGTTTAAGTCAGATTGGCATTCAACAAGCACACCGATATACCTTTACTTGTTTTCATGCAAATAGATTTTTTATCGGATTAAAAAACTTGGCTCTCTTTCTTTGGTTCTTAGATTTGCTCTTTCTCATTTATTTGACATGCTGCGTGCTGTAAACGCACATATTCCAAGGCCAGTTTTAAACTGTCTGAACATCAATCTAAAATTGCCGTTACTAAGATTTAAACAATGTGGCCAATGTTCAGTCCTCCCTTGCTTTTCGAATAAAATCATATATTTTTTTACATTTGAATATGGCTTCCTTTCGCTTCATAGACATATCCTCGATTGCGAAATGTAAAGTTCTTTTACTATGAGCGGCAAAATTAACTTATTTGAAAAATCTTAAAAAACAAAAATTTGAAACCATTATTAATAACCCTGAAAAAATATAAAGTTTAATTTTATAGCGACTGTTCAAAAGTTCAGTGCAGAGGTTATCTCGATCATTCTACTCATATGTACAACCGCTTATGATTTGCATAGATATAGCCTTTTCGTAGTGACGATGTTGTTCTGGTTTTTTCTCTTAAGGTCACGTCTGAACACTTAATTCAGCTTTTCTCTCTGACTTTCAAATTCTTAATAGCGGATGCAGTTTGCAAGATTTCTGTGTAGATACGATAAAGAAATATAAAATGCGGAAGGAATATTGCGATGACATGCGACCATGTAGATGGTAATCCGAGCTTATCGACTACGCCCCGATTTAATAAGGAGGATATTTGGGGCTATCAGAAACACATAACAATAAATAACATAAAAACTATAGACGATTTTTTCCTATGAGGTTAATATTAGTAACTTTAGAATCGATATAGGCTAAGTATTGTAATAATTGGTGGTTGAAACCCAATTTTCGAAAAGTAACCATTACGTTCCATCTGTACAATTACGATACATTGATTGTGATAAAGGTACATACACTTTTCATATACTTCGCTTGATTTCGAATAGTCACGGAATTATGACCTAAGCAGCCGTGAAACCAAGCGCCGAAATGTTTATTACCAAGAAATGTTGAACTGCTGACAGAAAACTGTCTATCAAAAGATATCGGCGTTTGTTTGGCAGAGGGTTTAACTCAAAAAAAATTTACTCATCCCGATCGAAGTTTTTGTCGCGAAGTTTGGAAGACGATTTTCATCATGATCAGCTTATGCTGTCAAATAATCCGCCCGATATAGATAAAAGTTGTACTGTTGCCACTCGATAATAAAGAAAAAAAGACACGATCGAAACTTTTGCTGCTCCAAGATGGCTGCATGTATTTGTAACGGGCTATTACAAACGCAGAGAGAGGATTTTGCAGACAGGTTCTAATCAAGGCATCGTATAGGTCAGGCCAAGCATGCGCTTTGTCAAATTCTTTTTAAACCAGATGTGACATACAATTGTATGACCAGATAAAAAAAACAAATTGAACAAGATAACCCGGCCGAATAATGTTGTACGATTCATATCACTTCCAGATCACTTCCACATATATTACGTAAGGGTTCGCTAATGCTGATGTCGAAGCATTACGCATTATTAGTCGAGTGGAGTGACGTATAAGGAGTGAAGAGAGACTCTGAAAACCAAATTTTACGGGACTTATACGGTACGTTAAGTTTGAGAGGGCTTTTCTTCTCCTACTTTCAGACCGATTTGGTGCTTGACGTGTATTTATTATGTTAGGAAAAAAAGCAAATGCTCAAGACTGAGCCTCGAATGGACAATTTTGGATTTGCACAAATTTTTGCACAAATGCACATCTAGGCGTGTTTACCGTTTACCACGCTCCATTAGTTTGAAGCCCCTCGGGGTTTTTGTATATATATATATATATATATATATCCACAGTTCTACAAATGCATGCATATAAATAAAGACTGAAAATGCATTCCACGGATGTATGCAGAGAGAGAGAGAGAGAGAGAGAAAGAGAGAGAGAGAGAGGCACATCGTTGAAATGTTTCGTGTGAAATTTTATTGAATTTTTATTTAAAAAATAAAGTGTTTTTGGCGCGAACTTTGAAAACATGACCCTCTTAAGGAATGTGTGCTTTGTTCCGTCTTTTCTTTTTTCCTATTTTATTTATTTTTTTCAATTTTTATTTTATTTCTTTTTTTTTGATTTTTTTGTTTTTCTTTTAATAATGATGATGTATGTCTAATGTATGTACATAAGTTATAAATGCATGTTCGCTTATTTTCTTGGTGTTGCAGATACTATGCGTTGACTGTTGCATAATAATATTTATAATAAAACGGATAAATGTGTTTAAATGAATATAAATATGTTTCAACGAATGAATGCTATAAATGAAACAACACAAAATTATTAAAAAAAATATAAGTTAACAAAAAGGAAATAAGATAGAGAAATCAAGTAAAGTTCTTTACTTTTTAAATTCCTTACAATAAAAACATAATCATGCATTTCTTTGTATTCGTAAACTAGCAACTTCTTCTGAATGAAGGCACTTTTCACCAGGCTTAAAAGAATCCTATATAAATAGAACGAAATTTTGCGTGTGATCTATTTATTTATTTATTTGTTTATTTATTTGTTTATTTATTTATTTATTTTAATATTTATTATTAGTTTGTGCTTTTATTTTCTTTTTTGTTTTTTACAGTGATGATTGTGTCTCCTCCCAAAATGTGTACAAACATACAATTTTGTTATAAAATTATAAAACTTTTGAATTTTTTTAAGATTTGTCCTAAATTTTGTTTAATTTTGTGTTTGTTGTTTTTCCATTTTTTTTTGGTTTCTTATTGACTCCGTAAAGATATTAATTTTAGATTTAATAATATTTCCCCATTATTTTTGAATTTAATTCCAAAAGGCATTTTGTGATTTTGTTTGTTTGTGACCTAAAAGTTAAATTTTGTCGTGTCTAAAACGTTCCATCCAAAATTGCTTATCCAAATCTTAATTGTACATATGTCTGAGTCTCTGTAAACAGGTTTGTGTATGTGTATTTATGTGTTGTAATTAATCCTTTTTATTATCATTAATTAACTGCGTGCTTCTCTCCTTTTTCATTTTCTATATTTGTTTCGTTTATAAAGAATTTTAACTTAATATCTTACGATGAAATGATATAAAAAAAAAAAAAAAAAAAAACAACAACAACAACAACAACAAGTAGAAAAACTTTATTCGTCTGCAGCCGAAACTTTTATACCCATCACATTTGTTTCGGGAAAGGGCCGCGAAAAGGGTAAAGAAAAAAAACAAAATCGAGAGTGTATTGTGTTAGCTGGACAAAGCCGGTTTTTTTGCACTTTTGTACATGTAGTGTAGCATGAACTATAGAATATATAATCTGGGGAAATTTTCATCGTTGTATGCGCTTCACTTTTGCTTTTGAAAGCAGATATATTTCCAACTTATGTTATAGTCTAGACATGTCCTTTGACCGGTATGGAACATTTTCAATATAAATCTACGTCCGATTTTTTTCCTAAATCCAGAGACGATATTTTCATTTTTGCATGTAGGAGAATATTAATCACAGATATTACATAAGTAGATAGGCGAACAAGCGAACATGCAGACATGCTTACATCGTTCCATATTTTAACACTGATCATACACACTGCTAGTCTCTATGGTGAGATTTTCTTCTATCCTTCGGTGATGGGTATAAAAAACAGAAGAATAGATATATCGTACAAATAAAAAAAAAAAAAAAATATGTATAACAAAACATGATAATGTCTGTACATATACACGTTTACAAGCCTTCTCAATACTGGGCACACATTTTCAGAATTCTTTTATTAACGAGAGATATTTTTTATGGGATATAGAGGAAGGGATAAGATGTTAGACGTTCCTTGAAAGCTGAGAAAAAGCAAATGAAAACATATTTAGGCTACGGGATTAGTGTAGATGTAGGTAGCGATTGAGGAATGTACCAAAATAGTGTAAATAAAGTTATTTATGTTTAAGACTAATTACAAGGAGATCGTATTTTTTGTTTTATTTTTTCTTAGTGTTAAAAAAATGTTTTTGAAATAACACTTTTGTTTATTTGAACCTATATGCATTTAATTCATTTGTTTTATAGTAATCAATTTAATGTTTTTTTCATTTACGATAAACGTTACATATTTTTCCAAATACACGTAAGTTAATCATCTTATTTCAAGAATAATAATACTACTAATAATAATAAATAAGTGAGAGAATATGAAATAAAGTTTATCGCATTTCAGAAACCAGAATTGGTCAGTTGTATGTATATATATATGTGTGTGTGTTTATGTTTTACTTCTATTTTTCTATACATACTCGTTATAACGCTAGTGTACTCATTCACATACATACATTGGTGAGTACGGTTGGTTTTATATTGTGGAATAATAAAAGTTAGGATTCTGCGACTAAAACTTGAATCAATTTTTTGCTGATGCCTTTTATAAACTGTAAATTATTCCTAATTTACATACTTTTTCTTTTGCATGTTTCGGAGTTTTATAAACGGAGAGATAGAATTGGGATAATCTAAGAAAGACTTCAACTTGTTCAGACTGTTTATTGCCACTATTAAAAACCTTAGTCGCCAACTCTATCAAATACATGTCCAGTGTGAATAGCGGAATCAAAATTTTCATTCATTTAATTCGTGCATTCAAAACTGGTTTACTATTATTGCTGTCATTGAGTTCTAAAGTCAGCGAATTTGTTTCGTAAGGTCACCCACTGTTACCAAAAAAAAAAAAAAAAAATTAATAATTTCTGCCTCTTTTCATCAATTATTGTGTCGATATTTGTGAATAACATTTTTATTTAACAAAAACTCGGTATTGGGAAATTGGCTGAATCATTGCATTTGAACCGATTTGTTTAACGTCCATTATTCGATTGTGTACTATATTTGATTGCTAAGTGAAGTGAAACGTCTCTTAAAGTAGTTGAATTAACTAAAGTTCCGCCTTATTTGCATAGATTTTTGGATAATTAGTTCTTCAAGCGAATCAAAAAAAAACATTCACAGGGCTTTTTTTAGTCTCCAGAACATCTAGAATTTAGACGAAATGATTTCGATGGCTATGATGGTTGCGGACCAACTTTAGTTGAACTTCTAAAAGTATCTTAAAGAATTAATGCAGTATGAGAAGCGAGATTATCGCGAGGTGCGTTGGACGTTTAAATGTTACTTTAAAACCAATTACATCCAAGGCAAGCGCTTGAATTTCTTGGCAAGCTCTAGATGCCCAGGCGTCGAAGAATGGCCAGCAGGTTTGTTGTTGTTTTCTGTTCTCCACGAAGATATTGTTACTAAAATCCTAAATCTAATTAATGCTAACTAATTGATTTTCGTAAGTAATAAATTCCCGAGTGTATATTCGCGGCGCGTCATGCAGGTGCCGGCCGACGAAAAAGATTAGCAGGAAAACAGACAGAGAAAAACCCAGGTGCACATGCGCGGCGCGTCATACAGCTGCCGGCCGAGGAAAACGATTAGCAGAAAAGCAGGTTAACGGATTAAAAATGAAGCCATGAAGTTAGGTGATGGTAACATGCTTGTAAAAATGTATATAAGTAGACTATTTGCGGAAGCCAGTTTAGCCGTAAGAGAACATTCAAGTAAAGAATAATAATAGTTGTGTTGAGCAAAACAAAAGGTATCGTTCAAAGAAAATAAATTGTAAATAATCCTACATTTAGGAACATAATAAAACTTTGAAGTGCATTTCCTTTTCAATATCCACGATCTAGTGATACGGACCGTATCTTAGAAAAGCGGAAATTTGTAACAATATTATCAATAAAGCTGACTAGTTTGGACAGTGTACTTTTGCAAAGAGCCCTCTTTACTTCCTTCGAATGTTTCGGAAGCTAAACTCAATTTATTTTTCTTTACAAACACAAGTTTTAATACTTACATCATGGATGTTCCTACGTTAATTAATTATAAATTACACATTTGTATATCTGTTATGCGTGCATACTTTGTAGATAAACTATATTTAAGAAAAATAAAATGCTCACATTCTATATTCTGCTTAGGTTTGGATACGCCCTTTTTTGTATTTCAACATATTTCTCTCTCTAGTTAGTCTTTATGCTTTTGGGTATCGGTTTAACCGATAACACTGTGGCAGAACGTTTGATTGGTGTCTACATTCAACCGTGATGCCGATTCTCTCGCAGTATTGTGAATGCGATCTGGGTAGTGTTCGGGCGGGCGATATTTTATATAAGTGTGGAGTAAAATCGATATATCTGCCCAGAGCAGAATATATGCATGTTTATAATCATTTGCTATACAACTAATTTATTAAAAGCTAGCTTGATTTTTATAAATATTTATTGAGGAGAGCTTCGTGATTTCATTGTTGTCCTTATTCGCTACTTGTAGTTATCGGTTCTAATTTCACACTATTACTGGAACTTTTATTGCTAGTTGTAAAAGTTATAGTTGATGTGCATGTGATAAAAGTTAAAATTTCAGATGGGGCTATTCGATTTTGTGACAGTTATTGTCGAACTTGTATCAGCTAACGTTGATGGTTTCTTTGAGACGGATGATAAAGGCGATTTACCCACCCGGTCGGCTCAATCGCCGGGAAATAGGCAGGATGGTGAAAAAGATTGCGTACTTTTACTACAACCAAAATCAAGACCCAGTTCCGTAAGGGAAGAACGAAGTGTTATGTTTCCTGGCGTACTTTGACGTTGTCGCTTTAGCAACGGAGATATCGAAGAGGAAGAGAATTTAGTTTGTGGCGCACTAATTGTTGTAAATTGTTGTTGTGCTGCGTTTGTTGCAGTGGAAATACATGGATGACTACCGGGCCATGCACCGAAAACCATTTGCTGATCATATTTTTGCTGCTGCTGTTGTTGTTGCATATGAAACTTCTGAAGCTGATGCGGACATTGCTGCTGATTTAGCATCGTTGCGGTTTCACATTCTCCTGTGCCACCGACCATATGCAGCGTTACACCCATCCCTGGAGGCAACTGATGCTTCTTTGGAAATGTGGGTCCACATGGTGAGGGAGCGTGCCGCGGTCCCATCACTGCACTGCCACCACCAGAATTCAATGTGGAACTTAGGGCTAGCGAAATACTTGTTTTCGGTAGAAAAACATTACAAGGACTTGGTGCGTCAAAAATGGGTCCCGCACCGGCTGGGCAGATACCAAATGCGGTGGTAGCTTATATAGACGTGTAGGTCCAATATTGTGTTGCTGATGTTGCGCCGCAGCAGCCATTTGCAATTGTTGCCTCCACAGCTGCTGCCACAGCTTCTTGCGACATTTGATCACTTGCAGGTGCAGGCATTCGAACATTGACTACTTGGATCGCCGTAGTTTAGTGTACTTTCCTGAGAGGGAAAGAGTAAAAAGTTTATGAAACGATAAATGATTTTTGTTTTTATTCGTAAAGTTTCGAATGATATGTGTATTTGACCACCAGCACATACACACACACACACGTTACATTTGTATGCAAAATAATATTTACAGTTTTTTTTTTTTTGGTCAGAATTGATATTGGATACGTTTTCCATACTTAGATACTCACCGAATGGCGACCATAGGAGAGGTGTGCAAAGGTTTCTTCCTTAAGATCCTTAGCGTCGCGAAAAACAACTGTTTTAATAACTCCTTTAATATGTTCATCTGGCCAAATGCCAAGTAGGATACGTTGAGGACGCCCTCTTCCTTTCGGCCTTAGATCAGGGCCCCCGTCAATTGAAGGACCTAACATGTTATGTACCCCGTTCGCGTGTAAAACGAGAGTTGGATACCGTATGTCGTAATTGCCTCTTCTTTGAGATAGCGATAGTCCTTCTTTCAAAACGCTAAAAATTGGTTCTGCCGTAAAATAAAAAATCATATGTGAAGTTTTTTTTCTTTAATTGATTTTAAAACATACTGAGTTTCATTTTGAATAAAAATTTCACGGAATTACAAATGAACACAGCTATGTTGTAGAAAATGTGCGCGTATATCCTTTGAGACATAGTAACGTAAGGTAAAGATTGTGAAGAGATTAGTGTACAGTAAAAAGAACAAATGTCTGCTGTAGTATTAGAATGATGTCCTCCAATCAGTTTTAAGTGGTAAGGTATCAGGAAAAAGGTGGTTCCCAATACCAATTATGTTAAAACTGTTTGATAACGATGCATATCTATTGATCTCTAGATCTCAGATGCAGAAAAATTTTTCAGTAACAGGAGAAATCCACAGTTAAGAGTGCACATTATAGTTGCTTAACGCTACAAAGAGCAAAGCATTGCAAAATATGTATAAGAAATTGTCAACCAGTCGAACTAAAAATGGAATCAAAATAAGTTAATAAGGAACAAAACGGGCCGACACGTTTTAACGTATATATGCATATATATGCACATAAATATATTACTAGCTGCAACCAACAAGTGTAGTGGGAGTTTAAATGTTTACGCAATCGTCGAGGCGTAAGTTTAGCAATTGAATGTGAAATTTCTGATTTTTATTGTCAAGGTAATACTTTTGTCTTTTTGGCAGGGTTTTGCGCTAACACTTAGGCGTGCTTGTATGGTAATTGCTGCTGCTTCCACTTCTTTCTGAGACTCAACACCCTTTTGTATGTTCATTTGGTTGCGTTAGGTTTGTAAGGCATCTCGAGCAGGGCTTACTTCTTCTTAACCTCCAGGAAATGCAATTTAATAAATTCTTCGCAGGATGCAACAAATTTCCCTAGATATAAATACATTGTAGCCTTATCGATCTGTCGCATTTTACCGTGATTTACACTTTACGCTAACTTTACATTTCAACATAATGTGACACCTAACCTAGTTTAAGTAGCCTAATTTAGTTGTAATCGTAGTTGTAATTCTAGTAATAACCTACTTTAATTGTATTAATTGCCTACGTTATCATTCTAGTAATAACCTACTTTAATCGTATTAATTGTTTAAGTTAGCATTAAATTATTTATTATATAAGATACTGACCCTACCTCAACTTGGTCAGAAGTAACTTAGAATTATATGAATAAATAAAGATTTGATTTTGAACAAAAGACTTGAATTTTGTGCGGATTCACTACAACATACATGCAAGTGTATGTGCATACGTATGTACAATCAATAAATATTTTGATGTGTGTACATATTTAAAGAATATTAGGTTATTTTCAAGTTGTGGTTATACAAAAATTTAAAACCTAAAAATTTTTTTTGACGTGATTGCGATTCTATGGAAAAGGAAGAAAACAGTTTCACATCATCAGCATATATTAAGATAGGCTGCATTTAATCACCGGGGGCAGGTCATTAATGTATAAATTAAATAAAGTGGGCCCTAAGTGGCTGCCTCTCGGTACGCCAGACGTCGCGGGGAATTCATCCGAGGTTATAAAGTTAAACAAACCTCTGAATGATCTATTGTGCAGGTAAGAGCTTATCGATTTCACTAAATTGAGAGGGAAGCCAGAGGCTTGGAGTTTCAAGAGCAGTAAGTTATGGTTAGATCTTCCTTTTCGAAAGCCATGTTGAAATGGCGAAATATACGATTTGGTGGCAAAAGCCAAATGGTGAGTAACGATTCGTTCGAACAGTTTAGGAAAGACACTCAACTTAGCAATACTCTGTAGTTCTCACCGAATTGTTTACTTCCATTTTTGTGAATGGGAAAAAGTAGACTACTCTTCCAACACAAAGGGAAACCACCTAAATTCAAGGACTGGTTGCAAATTTTTGAAATAACACCACGTAGCTCGACGGCGATGATTTAAGTACACATGACCCAGGCGCACAACTATATTTTAGGAAACTCAACTCTTCAAAAAACGTCATTTTCAGAAATAACCAAATTAGGAATTGAAACCAAATTAGTTATCGGACATGGGTAGTTTACAGTTAAATCGGACTGAGCAGTCGAAAAATTTTGTGGGAAGTATTCAGCAGAGAGATTTGAGGTTTCAATATCAGCCGAGGGCTCAGAACCATTGAAAGAAACATGCGAGGGATTTATGGAGATTTTTCTTTTGGAGCTAACCAATTTAAAAAGGTATTTAGGATTAGTACACAGTGAGTTATAAACTGAAGGTATCTGCAATAACATCGGTGGTTGAGGAAATTAAAACTATGCCTTGCAGCTGAATAAGGGAAATAGTCGCAAGCAGAGCTACTGCTCGAAAATTTTTTGAAAAGCTTGTTTTTTCTATTCTTGTAATAATTAATTGTCTTATTAAATTACGGGGAACAATTGCTTCGGGGTCGGGACTGCTTGATCGGAACGGATGCAGAAATAGCTATATTTAATATATTGTGGAAAGATGACAGTAAGCTTTCAATACTTTCAGCCGAGAGATCAAGAATAATTTGTGATAGATGAGATTTTAGCAGTAAAATATTAATTTTATGGAAATCATAATACTTATTTGAAAAAGTTGGATTTGGAACGTTAGAGAAGTTCAACGAACCATTATCCTTGTAATGAAAGGAAATACAGATTGCTGGATGATAAGGATCCTCAGGTAAACTAAAAGGTGGACAACGATTAACACCAATCTCAGGAAAATTGGCAAAGCAAAGATCAAGCAGTCTACCATTGCAATTAGGGATACGGTTGTATTGAACACAATAGCTCTATCAGATGTTGAAGTAGGAATCAAACAGGCAGAATTATCACTGTAACGCCAAGTGATTTGAGGCAAATTTAGACTGCTTGGCCACTTCACAAATGCGGGCGGCCTGTTTCTTATATATGGAGATATTTGAAATCGGGGAAATACAGGTTACACGTTACAGATAGCTGTTTATTAGGAATTTTTGCTCGAATAGCAATAAATTCAACGTCGGGAGTAGTAGGAAATTCAATTGAATAATACCGGACTGCCGCAGATATGGCAATTAAAATACCACGATTGAGATACAATCGATCATTTCTGAAAACCTGAAACGAATTATGGAATAGTTCCAAAGAATGTAGATCAGGTTTTAACCAAGTTTCAGTGAAGACTAAACAGGAAAACTCCGTGCGCACCGAATTTATGAAAGTCGAACGAAGTTTTGAATTTAGGCCCCATGACCATCCTAATCCTTTTGAGGGGTCCAGGACTGCATCTGCAGCACGGCCATTAAGATCAGCACGCTTTGCATTGCAAAAACGTTCGCAGAGCCAGCACGAGATGAATTGTTCAGATTCTGGGCCTGTTTTCACACGACATCAACAATCCATGTCAGTGAAACATGAAAGAAGGAGATTATGAAGAAGAAAAAACTGAAAGATTTCACGACAAAAAATTGTCAGCAAATTAAACCAAACTTCTCACTTTCGTTGAGACTATAAATATAGAGCGAAAGCAGAACCAACTGTAAACACAGAAAACTGATTAACCGAAAAAAGAGAGACTTTTACCAAGAGCTCAAATTGCTGATTGCACAAAATCAAGTTGAATTTCACGTAAAAGATTAATATATTTCGTATAAATTAAATTACACACTTTATTCTTTTAAAGATTTTAATACTTTAGAGTCGAATAAAGCAAAAAAGCTAAGAGATAGAACACTAAGGCCTTTAACGCAGTGTGAAGATTTTTAACGCTGCAGACGCCATTTGCTCCGATATTAATTTTTCAAATCTTTCTAAAATACATCTAAGCATATCTGTAACTGTGGAACAAAGTGTACCAATATGTTTATATTAATTTGTATAAGAGTTTGTAAAGCAGTTTCTTTTACTTTTTATCCTTTTCATTTTGTTTGGGGAAGGGGAGAAATGTATATTTATTTACTTTATTTATGTATTTTATTTTAGTTCTACTCATACATGAAACTAGACTAAACAAATAACGGTCGAGTTCAATTGACTCATAAAGCAAAATTTATATTCATTAATATTAAAAGTTAGTATAAGTAAAAATAAAACAAATAAGAAGGAAAAAAAGAAAAAAAAGCATGTATGCTACTAGCATAGAGCCACACTTACAACCGGTACAGGAAAAAATGGCAAATGAACCCCTAAGCAGTCGCAAACATGCATAACCTTGGCAACCGATAATAGTTAACATCAATTAATTTTCGAAATCATAATGACCTTGTAGGGTTAAAAGCTAGTGTAAGTACGATATTGGTAAATCTCGTGTATTAAGAAATGTTGCTTTAATGGACCTTATGAGAAGAGGTGATAGACTTCATTTAGGTTCTTGCAAACAACTCTAAGCGGGTTAAACAGTTCATAATTATATTTACACCGACTAAGCTTAACTAAGATAAAGCGCCTAGAGAAGCACTTAGAGACATTAAAGCTAATTTCACCAAGTAATAAAGCCGAGTCAATAGCACCATTTATTACTTTGATTACAAAGGAAACGCCAAGAACAAATCTACGTTTCTCAAGAGACGGTAAAGACAGTATTAATTTCAAAGTTCTCACAGTTAGCTGAGTAATGCACAGAATTCCGAGAGACCCCTTAAAGTACATATACACTTGAGCGATATGAGACTTTAACTCGATTGCGCTATTCGTTTGTTTCTGTGCTTTTACAAATTTCACGATCTCTAATTTTTTCTTAATAAATTCTCTGTGCCAAATACGAAAATCAATTAAATCGGACGATGGCACGATAAATAAAGGTTAAGCCATGGATTCATTTATTTAATGTACATATTCGTCTAAGTTAAGCAAATTTAAAGTCAGGCAACGCCGACCGAGTGGTCAAAAAACAGCATCAACAGCATTGGTCCTTGGGCCAAAGTACGTTAGTTTAGCAAATTTCATCAAAGTATCTTAAAAATTACGGCCTGCAGCTTGAACACAAAACTTTATGGGCAAACATCAGACGGACAGACAAGCTTAGAACGATTTAGAAAATGATTCTGAATCGACGGGTATATCTATCTTAAGCCCTTCTGGGTGTTACAAACGTCCGCACTAACTTAATATGCCCTGTACCACAAGTGGTGTAGAGCACTAATCCAAGTATAATAACTATTTATAGAGTTTAATGCTTTGTACGGACACATGCGTCAGACGAAATAGCTGAATATGCTTCTTTATTCGTACAATCACTTGCGAAGTAGTGCCAAATCATGTAAAAGCTTGAATTGAAATAATATGTACGATAAACGATCGTCCGCAAGGTAGTGAAAGGTATTAAGAGCTGTGGCCTAAGGGAAATACGGTTTACCTTACCTTTATTTCTAATTTTCGCTTCCGTTTACATAGAAAGAATGGCAAATCTCTAAAACAGTTGAAAGCAAAAAAGCACAGTTTTTACTAATAGTTGTTTAAATATATTCAGTAACTGCTCGGTTTTCACGTTTTCTATTTTTCTAACATGCAATTTCTCGCGGTAAGAATATAAGAAGTAACCTATTTTCGTACGGCGGAAGATTCCAACTTAACTTTCGTCGCAGAAAGAGCCGGAATTGTTTCTGTATAGATTCAATTGGATTAACATGACAACGATAAGAAGGTGGCCGTATGACCGCGGTATAGCTCAGTATAGGTCGCTCCAAGGTCATTTATAGTCATTTATAGTCAAGTCCGGTAATGAACTAAATAAAGCGGAAAGCCTAAGTGGTGTTATTTCTATATTAATAATTTGTGGTTAATTCTGTCGAAGGCCTTACTAACACCGGTGTAAATCGCGTTCAATGTCTTCCGTGAGAGAAGACAGACAAACTGAAGGAAGTCCTTTGTAGTTGACCTTACTTTCAAGAATGCATGTTGGCTAGGAGCAATAATTGACTTAATAGCATGGCTAAGACAATACGTTAAGATGAGCTCAAATAGCTTGAATAACACACTAAGGTCTGCAACGCTTCTATAGTGTTCGACGATGCGTCTATTACTACCTTTGGAAAGCGAGAACCAAAGTTGCCTTACCACAAACTGAAAATATGCATGTTTGAAGGAAACAATTAGAAATGAAAGCCATGTTGCGATGAAGTTCAACTACACAATTTTTGAGAATACAAAATGGGATCCCGTCCAGGTCCAGCAAATAGTCGCTCTTTAACGATTTTAAACTTTGAAAAAGGTCATCATCTTAAAAATAACAATTTTTTGAACAAATAAACAATCATCGATTTGGTACGGGTATGTTACGGAAAGATTAAAGTTTGTGAAGTTCAAATTAAGTTGAAACGCTTTAGCAAAACATCGGACGACAAAAACGAGGGACATGAAGTAACTTTTCTTTTAGAGTTCACAAACTTGTCTCGTTACCCTCATAAGAGTTGTTTTTAGAATGCATGTAAGTACATATGTAATTATATACGCATATTTTAAATATTTATCTAAAATATTATATTTCTTAATAAAATGAAGTTGAATGTGTACGTATTTGTAATGTAGAAAAATGGATTTTAACCATTTTATTAATATTATCTTCCAAAACGATTTTTTTTCGAACGATGTTTCTTTATTCGAGTAGACTTGCGTCCAAATGGGTTTTAGTTTATCGACGAATTGTTATTATGGTCTTAATGAGTAATTGATAAAACGTTTATTTCAAATCAAGTTGAAATAATGTGCGATTAAAAGTTGCACAGTTTTTAGTAACAAGAGTAGAAAAGATTTCGTAGTTTCGCGGGCAATTATGAATGAATATGTATAACAATAATAATAAACATTTTATGTGCGCCCTACACATGCTTACCTATGTATGCACGTGTTTATATATCTACATACGAAAACGCATTTGTTCACCTCTAGTTGAGAATGTGTTCGAATCCGAGTAGTACGTATTAGTTGTCAAACTTTTCGAACCAATTATAAAATATGCAGAAGTATTTAAAACTATTAGGGGCACCCATAACTAATCAATTATTTTCGCAAGATACCATTTCTCATTCATTTCTCATAGTCCTGCGGCAACCAGACAATGGTAAGCATATTTTTTTTTGGTGTTATTCTTCAACCAGTTTGTTAGTAATTTATTCCCAACAATATAAATTTTTTTTGTAGCCCTGTAATAAAATGGCGGACTTTGTACTTTCTGAGAGCCATATTCGTAATTGTGTACTTTTCCATTTTAACGCCGGTTTAAGTGCTACGGAAACAACAAGCAAAATTTGCGACATATATGGAGATGTGTTGAAGGTCAACAAGTGTCAACGTTGGTTCAGAAGATTTGCTGCAAGTGATTATGACCTGTCAGATAAGCATCGAACTGGACGCCCAAGTCAATTCGATAACGACGCCTTAAAACCTCTAGCGGAGTCCGATCCCAGGTTAACTATACAGGAACTATCAAGAAGCCTTGGGTCTACCTGGTCCACCGTACAAAGGCATTTAAAAGAAATTGGCAAGGTACATACGCAAGGTAAATAGATTCCACACCTGTTGTCTGAGGCCAATAAAGATCTTCGGCAAACAATTTGTAATTCCATGCTCACCAGACTAAGCAGAGATCCATTTTTTTCTAGGATCGTAACTGGAGATGAAAAATGGATCCTTCATGATAACATAAAGCGATCGAAACAATGGTTGTCTGCAAACGGGAGACCTCTTCCAACCCCTAAACCAACCCTATTCCTGAGCAAGGTGTTATTGTGTATTTGGTGGGATTGTTCCGGTATAGTGCATTACGAATTATTGAAACCTGGGGAGACAGTTACTGCTGACCTGTATTGTCGACAATTACAACGGTTACAGTCCGCACGCATAGAAAAAAGACCAGCTTTAGTGAACAGGAAATGTGTGATACTCCAACAAGATAATGCCCGTCCTCATGCAGCGAAGATTACTGAAGAGAAAAATAAGCAGGTGGCTAGGAACTTCTACCGCACCTTCCATACTCCCCAGACCTAGCACCGTCGGACTACCATCTGTTCAGGTCACTGGAGCATTCGTTACGAAATAAAAATTTTAATTTCTTATGTGATGTCCAAACGCACCTTGAGTTATATTTTAAGTCACGCCCACCCCACTTTTTCAAGAGGGGGGTTGAAATTTTGCAGGAACGATGGCGGCAAGTCGGTGACGACGGTGATTACATAAACGATTAAAAACTAAAAATGTCATTTCAAAAAAACATTTTGTCTATGAATGCAAAATAATTGATTAGTTATGGGTCCCCCTAATACAATAATTTACGTCATTTTATTGCAGTTAAGAGCTAAAATTTGCTGACTCGTTGTTTTGATTATTACTGTTTGATTTGTTTATTATTGTTGTGTTTGTTTAGGAAATATCTAACTAGTTATTAAAAACTTTTTGTTGTTTTTATAAATGTACATAATTTTTTATTTATATATATATATATATATATATATATATATGTATATACAAATTATATGTATATATATATATATATAATTACACATATGTATATATAAATAATATCTGCGGATAGGTGAATAGATGGATTGGTACCTACAAGCTTATCTAGATATTGTTTGCCTAATGAGGGGTTGGCTAAATGGACGGATAAAGCCGATATTTACATGTATATATATTAAACACTAGTATGGTACTTGAACTCCGCAGCACCAATCCACGCCTACTCGTGTATGTATATTTATATTGACTAACTATTACAGAAGCTCAAACATACAGTGAGGCAAACAAGTAAACGCAGTATTGCTCTCACTATATATCCACTATTGAAAAATGCTAATCTAATAAATTTTCGTTCCTTTTCTACAAAACAGGGCGTCTACAAAATAAACATATGGTTATATATATATATATATATGGTTCTTACTATGCGAACTGGGAGCTGGAGCCTTCGTGGATATTTCCGCCTCGTACCAGAAAAATGCACGATTCGTCGACGACGATGACCATATATTAGTGCACGCTGGTAAACAAAAAGCCTTTAAAAGGTTTTCTCTATGGAACAGTGTGTAAACATTATCGTGCAACGGCTGTTAGAAATTCCGCGTGCTCCCCCTTTCTAAGCCTTATATTCAGTTTAATCACGATTTTCCAGTGGATAGAAATTCTTGACTTTAGCACTTGAGATCTTATTTGTCGGCGTATACACACGCAGCATCTATGTCGTTCGAATGTATAGCTTTTTAGTTTCACTTAATTCGCATAATTCGAATCTGTATCCGAATTCTATCCGAATTTGTGCACATGTTTCGGGAAGCAATTGGAATTCAGTCAGCAATAGATAGAGAGAAAAAACGATTCCCATCACTTTCATTAGAAAGTCGACCAGCATTGCATTCGCCGTCACAAGAAATCCATCGCTGGATTGTGTACGAAAACCTTATATATGTTCTATGGCGCTAATACATATTACCCATTCATCGCGTTTATTCTTAGAGCATTAGCCCATATTAAAACGGTCGTACAGCATCACTGACATGACTACAATAGTTTTTATCTAATACCTTTATATACCCCCAATTTTTATCACACCCCGAGTATGTAATGCTTAAGCAACTGCTATTTGCTCATGCGCTCTGAGCAGAGGATGGCCATATATAAGCTGGTATAGATTCCACAATGTTGGTATTGCCTATTAGAGTCGCAAAACTTCTGTTAACATCGGTCCTTACCTTACATTTTTTAGCATTCGAGTATTAGAGTTTCTATGCGTTTCCCAAAACTTAACTAATGGGCAGGTCATGATTGTTGTCTTTCGGCTCAAGAAACAGCATGGGCTTTTTAATTTAGCCGATTCGCTTAAAGTTGATTTTTTTTTTGTTTCCGAGCATGACAAGTTCTTTAATTTTCGTCGTCGACTGGTAAGAACAGTAATTAGTTTGGCTTTTAGTTTTTGTCTCGCTTCTTAACCGAATTCAGGTCTTCGATACAAGTTAATTTGTACTTTTTTGTACATATATCTTATCTTATATACGTAAGTATATATATAAGTATATATATATATATATATATATATACTTAGTAAGTAAGTATATATATAAGTATATATATATATATATATATATATATATATATATATATACTTATGTATAGACACACAACTACAGATGAAATGTGTCAGCGCGAAAACGCGTAGCGAGACATACGTAAATGAATTTATTAAATTATTTAAACAATGTACATAACATCGTTATGATTTGACGACGCGACAATGAAAACATGTGTGTACTTTAGCGTTGCATGATGCATCTGAATTTGTGTGTTCGATCGAATCGTTTCAGTTATTTTTTTTAATGCATGTTTGTTTTTTCTTATAAATGAGGCTTTAGTAATCGGTATGAAGAACAAGGTATATTAAATGTTCTATGTGGTATGTTAATTCGACTTGAATTCGCTTGGCCGTATTCAGAGCACGTCGATATAATAAATTTTATTAGACCCTATATAAAATGAAGTTTAAAATTTTAAGTTTTACTGAATAGTTGAGATTGATATCTGCGTTAAAGGACATAACTTTGAAACTCTTGCTGACATTAGATGAACATACGGACGATTTTCATGCGGACAACAAATGCAATGCTATCAGGAAAAAATATGCGATTAAGGCAAGTTAGTGAGTTCAGAACGATTATTGTAATAGGATGGGCAAACACATCGGCGTTCCGTACACTAATTCTCCGAGTGCTGCAAATATTCGGGCTGATTTAATTTAATACACAAGGAGCAGTAGTTTTAAAGATTATACGAAGTCATGATATGATAAGTGCTTCTACATACGAATCGATAGGGAACGAGATTCGAAAAGATTTGTTGTCTCTAGTAAAAGACGAGTAAGCAGCACTTTGATGCCGTAAGGACGTGAAAGTGAAACTTTTTGAATTGTATCCTCGTGTACAGTTTATTTATAATGATACCAAGTCGACGAGAATGGCGAAGTATTTCGAAATTCACCGACTATGGCAACTTTTCTCCTTCTCCCGCAAGAATTTTTTTTTTTTTAATTTCGATTAATTATGGAAAATATGTACATCTATATATTATTAAAATTGTTCCTACAAAGATTTAACGAAAGGTACTTCCCAGGCGCGCACATCCCTAACAACAAATAACAGGAATAAACTCCAAGCGTATTTGTGCGCGGACAATCGCAACCCCAATCCCAAAAAACTATTCGCATTGATTTAACACTTCAATCTCTTCAAGTTCAAAGTTGTTTCTGTCTTAACGAGATGAAAATGATGGAAAATGAAATTAATTTCCTTTATAACCTATTTTCACCTTTTTTCCATTTTCTCCTTTAAATTTAAATGCCTGGGTTACTCATCTTAGGAGTCGAATTCGGTTACATTTGTAACAACTCAGTTGATATTCGACGAATTGGGAGGCGAACGAAGTTCTAACTTTCTTTTCTCGAGGATGAGGAGTGCTTATCATCGCATCAAATAGCGTTCAGTGAGAAGTGAAGATATTCGGAAAAGTGTAAGAAAATCGGGCAGATTATGTGAAAGAGCGTTTAACAAAAATATGTGGAATTGCAGTGTTTGCGTCGGTACTTTCGCGGGAACAAAGGGATATATGCTGGTCGTTGACAAATCGATATCTCCAGTGGGAGCACAGGTGTCTTACGGGTCACTGCTTTTATTAGATTTATTTAGGAGAGTTGTTTTGCAATTGCATTAGCTTCAAAGAGCTTATTTTTATTTTGATGAGGCCTATAAAAAATCCTTGATAATTCACTATAAGTCTGCATTATCGTCCATCTAGGCCATCTCATGTAGGCCTTGGGAAACGCAGTAATAAGTGTTTAAAATTCGGTTTAAGGTCAAATCTTACTTTTCCTTGGTACGGTAGCGACTTTTCATAAACGTACGCGCACACAAATACGTATGTGTATGTAATTGTGTGGTGCGAAAACTTGTACTTTGTTGCTGCTGCATTGTGACAGATAGGCGGACAGCCAGATACCATATACGCAAGCTTTATTAAGATGCACTAGTTTATTTTTTAATTTTGTTAATATTGCCTGAGTCAGGCAATGAAAGTGTCAAAATGTGCAGCAAACACCTTTACACTTATTAAGAAATTCCAAATGTCGTAAATTTTATTAATATAATTATATGGATAAGAACATAATGAATAATAATTTAATCCATTTAAAAAAAAAGAAATTATTAAAAATATGTATAGGTCTAGACTCATTACGCTAAGGAATATATTCGTATACAGTTTGTGTACATCTTTATCTAACAAAGATTCTATCTCTCAAACACACACGCACACAAACTTTTGTGCTTGTTTGCTCGGATTAATGCGCGTACGCGTGCATGCACATTTTCAAGATGAATGCACTGCAAACATATTTCCACGGTATCAGTTTAATTTTATGCGTAAAAGAATACACAAAGGCTGTATATGTCATCTGCGGCCTGTTTGATGTTACGTAAACTCATTTATTCATGTTTATAACAGATATATGTACAAGCATGTCCTAAATACAAGCGAACTGTACAATTAATGTCTTTAAGTGGAAAGAAATTAGTAACATTAGTATTAGTTTACTGCGTGTTACATGCAATTGACCTTCTCGTTGATAAATTGTAATTGAATAATATATAACTATACCAGATCATGTTCTTAACAGATGTGGTATTCATCTTAAAGCAAATCTTGTACACTTGTAAACCAAGTTTTGCGCTGGCTAATAATTTCTAATACTAATCAAGTTATCCATACTTACCCCAGTGAATACGGTGAACGAGGTATCCGTAAGTAGCAGAGAGTAATCAAGTGCCTAGGAATTAGCACAAATGAAGGTGGTAAATTAACCCCTCCTTTTCAAAACGTGGGAGATAAGCCTAAAAATGTGGCGGAATGTGGTGGGACAAGTTCGCCGGATTCTATGGTATGAATAGAACTGGACAATGGTTTGCTTGTTGCATTTGCAACTTATGGGTCTGCCGTGTTGTATTGGCATGTCGTGGGTGATGTTGGCGGAACAAAATTGTGAGCTGCCAGCGCAAAATGTTATTGGCGTTTTCGCCCGTACGTAAAACTGTTTCCATTGACACTCGACAGGTTTTAATGGATGCAGCCACTCTAAACCTGAACGGATTGGGTATTAGTAATATTTTCAAGATACAGAAACGTCCACGTTTACTTCATGTCGTAAGGCATTTTTAGAGTAGAGTGCTTCGTAAAGTAAATGTTTACGTACAAAAATGGAAACAATCGACCATGCCCACACAAAGTTACAAATAATTACATTTTACTTTTTTTCACTTTTTTGAGGTTTTATGCTTATTTATCATAAGGCAAACGGGAAAGAATGTTTAAAACTATTTTGCACATTTCTCAAAGAAAGATATATTGTCGCCTAAAACCGAGTTTATTCTAAGATAAATATAGTAGATATCGCGGTTATTTTTTTCTTAATAACACCAGCGATATGAGTATAAAAGAACTTGAAGAGTAGAAAGCGAACAGCATAGTGGTGGATATGCGAAATTTGGCCCCTGCCGAATATAACTTTCTTGCTTGTTTTTATTACATATTAAATTTATACTCTACCCAAAAAGATACTAAGTAAATGTTATAGCAAGAAGAGATAAATAATAGAGGTTATCGTCCCCTAATGGAAACAAAATAACAACAAGGCAAACCATTAAAAATTAGACAATTTATTCAAATAATCTAAGGAGCAAAATTAAACTAATTTCTAAATGGAATATTTATGATATCTTTTCAATCTTCTTATTTCATTGGATTCATCTAGAAAAGATTTTGGCAATGGATTTAAGTAACTATTCCGTGCGACAACATATTTTGAGGAAATGCGTTGAGTGAATAGTTTTATCGCTAGCGAAACACCGGCCGCTAACAATGAGACGGAGCGTTTTAGATTGATATTTTTGGAATACTTCAATATTAAAATTACTGAGTGTTCCCCACAGTTGTATGCCACTCCGATAGATTGAAGGACACTCTTGTATAAAATGCATTTATTTCTTAAATTAAATTCAGAAACTGGACGAAATAGCTAATAAAGTTTTTTGACTTTTAAGTCAAGTTATGGTCGCGTAGGACAAGAACCATGATTTAGCGTGAACAGAATTTGCGTACATTTTTTAGTACTTATTTTAAAATTCCATTTGTTCAGCCAAAAAAAAAATTTTGTTGAGATGAAGTAGTAGTAGGAAACATTCATGTGGTCACTAAATGAAAACAGGATTGCTCTGTCATCTGCATATGTCGCAGTTAATATATTAACTATCGGAAGATCTGAAGTGAAAATTGTGTAGACTATTGGACTTAAAACCAGGGGCACTCGACTCCAATTTTATATCTATTCGATCTATCATTTTCAACTTTAACATAAAAATGCCTGCTTTGCAAATAGGATTTGAGTAGAACAGATTAAAGAAATTTTTTAAGCTTAAAAATTACACCTACAGACCAGACTTTTTACGAGGCCTTTTCTACGTACACATACACTGACGCAGTTATTTCTATTTTCAATGGCTTCTCTAATGTACGAAACGGATCGTCATCTTCGAATTTATATTCAAAAAAACTTATGTCAATTTCCTCACTAGTTGTGTCGTCTCAATAAATGTCCCTCATGATGTCCCCAATGATGATCACACCTCGTAAAGCGCTCAGAAAACTCCGCGTTACCAAAAAGGAATCAATGCCATCAATTAATATTGGGTTTGAAATATTTCATCATCACGTTCAAGAAACTTTAAACCAGTTTTGTGGCTACTAGATAAAAAATGTAAGTTTACACAAGGAATTTACAAGGATCAATACAAATAAAATTGGATAAATTTGAATTTATAGAACCTGAGAGCATCCTAGAACATCTGACTCTAGACAACATTGACTGTAAACAAGGATAGACAACGTATGCCGATTTTTAATCAAAAACAACATAGGATAAAACTTGAATCTAAAACGTGGAAACTGATTATTCGGGTTGGAATTTTATATCAAGATTTCTATGTTGGAATAGTATGTTACAAAAACAAATAGTTTGCTTTTATTATAATCACCTTTTACACAGTGCGTAGAAATAAAGAAAACTGATGTTCAGTCGGGTGATATCTCCATGTCGAGATTGGTTCATTAAGATATTGTTTTGAATTTTCTTGAAAGATGTCAACCAAGATTAGGAAAGATATTAAGATTCATGAGCTATATTTGAGAACCCTGAAAAAATAGACGTCCAAAAATGAGCAAATTTTAAATAGTTAATAGGATTCGCAAGCCAATCAGAAAATATTTTGTGCGAAGGGGATTTATTCGCGAGTTAATTTCATGTCAACAACTAAATAAAGGTTACAAAAACCTTTTGGTTGGAATTGACGTGTTTTGTAAATATGCTTTCGCACAACCAGTAAAATCTAAAAGTTTAGTACGAAAGTAATTGGATAGTAATTAGAAGTAAATGGATGGACTTAATTCAAACCTTACTAGCCAAATACAATAATACATATAACAGAATAATAAAAACGAAATCAAATGAAGTCATTAAACGCAACGAGAAGCTGATATTCCAACCTGTATAGAATTTTCCCAAAACATTTTCAAAACCAACGTTTAAAGTTGGGGATTATGTCAGAATTACCAAATTTAAAGGAACATTTTTTAAAAGATATGCACCGGAATGGACTGTAGAAATATTTCAGATCAGCAAAATAAAAATTACGAATCCTGTTTCATACATCATTAAGAATTATAAAGAGAATGGATATTAGGATAATTTTAGGAATACGAAATGCAAAAAGTGCATGACAAGAATCCTTTTTAGTGAAAAAGATATTGAAGAAGAAGGCAAGGAAATTTTTTGTGAAAGGACTGGGGTTTGATGAAACCCATAATTCGTGGGTTAAGAAAACTCAATTACTTCGATAAAAATGTGTAAGATCAAAAGAAATTGTTTGTTATTATTATTATTATTATTATTATTATTAGTACTAATGTTATTATTAATAAAAAAAAACTCAAAAATTTTCATTGCGTATTAATTTTTCTTACGTTTATCCTTATATACATATTATTTACCCATTATTATTTAGATATTGTTACAAACTTCTCTTTTCTCGATGCGGTCCGTATCACTAAATCGTGGATATTATTTTCAAGAGAAATGCACTTCAAAATTTTTTTAATTTCAACTTTTTTTATTTGCAATCTATTTTTTAAAAGTGGGATTATTTACATTTTACTTTGCCAATACTCTTGACTTCTCAACTCTAAGATTCTTTTTCGACTCAAATGTTCTTGTGCGACTGATTCTGCCTTCCGCAAATAGTCTATTTATATACATTTTTACAAGCATGTTACCATTACCTAACTTCATGACTTCATTTTTAATCCGTTAATCTGCTTTTCCGCTAATCGTTTTCCTCGATAATCTATGAGATCTACTTCTTATGCCCCGCTGTTAATCGTAAAAAGTTTTTCTATTTATACTGCAGTGTTGATAATTACTGTATTTGAATTTTTCAGTTATACACCTTTTCAATTCTTTCACTTTTTTGATTTAGTTTTCTATGTTATTATCATCATTAACCATGTATGTGTATGCTTTGGCTTTGAAATCCGCAGACTTTGTTATCGTTTGATCCGCATTGTCATCTTTCATCGACCCTAATAAATTTTTGTTATTAGGAATGATATCGTTTGTTAAATTTGTTAAGATTATTTTTAATAATGCCATAAATATTACCATAGATTCTATTATGAATGAATCTATATCCATTTAGATTACTTTAATTCTTTGCCCAGGAGCACATTTTTTAAATGACCTTTATAATTCCTTTTATAGATTAAATCTGCTATTAGTTTTTTATATTTGCCAGCAGGAGGAACTTGGTATCTACACAGAAAGGGGGGCAGCCGTGCTTATCATGAACATCAGATGGATAATCCCGGCCTACTTCTAAACTGTAATCATTGTTTCCATCACTATCAATGGAGTAAATGTGGAAATATTTTAGTTCAGTGCCATTTAAGGATAAAATGTTTACATTGGGAAGTTTCTGGGACATGGCCCAACCATATAAATTGTTTGCATCCATATAGGACGAATGATCTTCGCACTTACTTTCGCCACAATTTTGTCCAAACTTATTGTTATCATCATTATGATCACGGCATCCTACGAGAGAGATGGTGCTTTAATATAAATGCATGGAGTTAATTTATATCTTTTTAAACATAAAGTCTTGAAATTCTCCAAAACTTCGGTTAATATTAAGACGTCGCTTTAAAAATATAAAGAAGAATGGGTTGACAATTGAACGCGTCCCATACGCTCTGAGCAAAATTGCAGTTAGTCTCGCCGCATTCGCGATGGAACAACTAATTGTAAAAGCACTCTCAACTTGGCAAAATTGTGTCATCAGGTTTCTTGAAGTCACTTATATAACCATACGGAAAGACCCCCTTAAGACTCATTAACTTAATTTTTTCCGGACTCGGAAATGCTTTTGATAAAACTTTAAACAGGCTGAGCTTCAAATATTTAGCCAACTTTTCTAAACTGGAATTTGAAAAATGGTTTCAACCCAAAAGATTCATCGAATATTTTACCCTATTTTCCTCCATTACTCTCTTAGTGGTAGTTATATACAACCCTTTGTTTGTTGCATGGCATAACTGACAAATATTTCGTAGTAAACAAAAATTAAATTATGGAAATTAATTGGAAAGTAGGGTAGCTTAAATGGAATAGCTTTCCCACATTCTCTATGGATAAGCCCCACAAATTTCTCTGTAAAATAATTAAAGTATTTATCTTTACTTCCTTATATAGTTCCTTCCCAACGATGACATTTGATGGTTGGTTCTGCGTTGCTTGTTGATGTTGCGTTCATTGTTGGGGCTTGCGGAATTCAGATTCTTACTATTAAAAAGAAAAAGAAAATCAGTTAGTTACTTAAATGTTAAAAAGTATTATAATATACTTACCAACAAAAGTATGCTATTCATCCCGTTCTTCATTATAAACTTGTTTTATGCAACAGCAGGGAGTACTATGGGCTTAAGGACAGTCTCTATATCAGGATACATTATAATTAACGATGATAATTTGTTCCCCATATTTTTAAACTTGGTTGTTGTTCGCGCTGATGGAAATACACTTTTGACGCTGGTGCATTTCTCTATATGGCGGGTTCCAGTCGTAGTGTAAAATGCAAAATTGACCTGAGGTATGGCGTATATTAGGTTTTTACCAATTTTGGTAATAAAACAATAATGGTATTGGTTTGCCGTTTTATTAAACACTATCAGCAAATTGATGTGCAAATGCTTTGGCGTTTTGTCGCCTTCGCTGCACGGGCCACTTTCCATGTACCATTGTAATCCATCAATTCATATCTGTATACGATGATGTCCCTATTGCTCTGCTGATTTTTTTGTGTGTGTACTAACGCCGCACACTGTCGAAACTGTGAGTTCCGGGCACTTCCCGCTGAACATCTTATGATGTCGCGGGCCTGTCCTGAGTATAACAGGATGATTGCACGGGCAGCGGCTAGGCACTAAAATGGCCTTGCTCATATTGCAGTATAACTGCAACCGCAGTTATCATGCGATGTGTGAGTTTGGCCAGCGTATGAATGAGCTAGGCAGCGCAGTGGCGCTGTTGCAGGAACCCTGCGCTTTCGGTGGCAGGATTAAAGGCTTGCCAATGGGAATGCGGGTTTTTCTTGACTCCGCTAACCACTCAGCTGTTATAATAAATGATATGACTGTGGATGCAACCCTTGTCAAAGCCAGTGACCATGGTGTCTGCGTGTTCGTAGAAGGCCCACATGGGAGGCGGCTTGTAGCCAGCCTCTACTGTAAGTTCAACCAAGAACTGGACGGTTATATTAGGTTTATGCACTCGGTGTTACTGCTTGCAGGTAACACCCCATTAATCCTGGGACTGGATGTAAATGCCTGTTCCCCCTTGTGGTTTAGTAAGATGCCAGAACGTGCGTCTGGTCATCGAAATCAGCTAAGGGGGGACGTTTTGTCCGAATATTGTGCATCACGTAATGTCCACGTGTTAAATGAGCCTAGCGAGTGGTTCACTTTCGCCGGTCCAGTTGGCGGTAGTGATATTGATATCACTATCGCAAACGGGACTGCAATGGGAGTGTTCGATTTTTCTTGGGAAGTCAAAGATGGATGGGGGGTTAGCGATCACCACGTTATTAAAGTGGTGGCCTGCTATACCCCTTCTACATTTACACAATTAAAAGTCGCGCGTTGGCGTACTTCCGGGGTCAATTGGGATACCTAGGGGAACCATATTAGGAAAGCGGTGACAGCCGTATCGCTTGAGAAGTTTGTCTACAAATCGTTGGATGAGCAGGTAGAATATATTTCCCGGTCCGTTTGTGGCGTCAACGACTTGCTCCTTGAGAAATGTCGCAAGACGAATCGACGAGGAGTCAAGTAGTGGATGGCTGTTCTGTCCGCGGAGCGAAAAGCCGTTCGCCGCCTTAGGCGGAGTTTTCAGCGTGCGAGGCGCTCCAATAGTGCGGATTCCGCCCAACTCAGAAATAATTTAACGCAATGCCTTTATGAATACAAGCGCATGCTCTTCAAAGCGAAAGAGGATGACTGGAACGCTTTTGCCTCACAAAATCGGGATGATCTTTGGGGTCATCTCTATCGAATTTCGAGAGGCAAAAAATCGCTGGAAGTCTGTGGTAGCAATTAGCATATGTGAAACGATGAATTTTCTCCCTCACTTTGCAAGAGTGAGGGAAAAACTCTTGAATGTGGTAGGACAGGTTCGCCGCGTCCTACGGTGTGAATGGGGGCTAACCAGACGTGCTGTTCGGACCATGTATGGTGGTCTATTCGTGGCCTGTGCGACTTATGGGTCACCAATATGGTACCGAGCGATCGCGACTGGTGTTGGCCAAAGTAAAATATTGAGCTGTCAGCTTGTGATTTTGTTGGCCTGTCTGCCCGTGTGTCGGACAGTTTCTACGGACGCATTACAAGTGTTAATGGGTGCTCCCCCTTTGGACCTGAAGGCACAGCGAATTTCCACTGCTTTCAGGATAAGAAGGGGATTGCCATTACTGCCGACTGACGGGTTAAGTAATGATGAAGTAGAGAGGTTAAACTTCAGGGAGCGTATCACGCGTTTAAAGGAGCGTGTCCGTGCTTTATGGCAATCCCGTTGGGAAAACAGTTCAAAAAGCAGAGCAACTTTTGAGTTTATTCGTGATGTCTCGTTTGTAGAAAACCATCCAGATTTTAGCTTTAGACTCTATCTGGGGTTTCTGTTTACGGGCCACGGAACGCTGAATGCATTCCTGCATAAAAGAGATGTGTCGGGAACTGGGGCTTGCCTATGCAGCATGTCCGAAGATTGGTTGCACGTTTTGTGTGTATGCTCCAGGTACTCGGATCTCAGAAACTTGGAAGCAATGGGTATTCGGCGGACGAATGGGAACTTTGACCTCAGTCTGGCCCTCTCTACTGCTGAGACGGTGGCTGCTTTGGGCGCGTTTGCTTCGCAGGTGTTCATCAGACGCATCGTCGAGAGACGTGATCTGGACAACTCTGTCTGATCCTCTTCCGTGCTCCTCTGTACAGTGACAATGACTGAATGACAGGGGGTTAGGGGCTGCATGGAGCTCTTAAGTCTTGCCAGAGGCTTCCTCTTTCTGGTTGGTGATGTGGGGAAATCCGTTCCCACGTTTCCCCTACATCGCTATTGATGTAAACTCGGTCTTTGGACTCTGTTCCTCAACAATTTACTCTAAGAGGTTGATATAGGCCTCGCTCCGCCCAGTGAGAATACTATGCTCATGGGCATAGTATAGACTGGTTTTCTACTTCGAATGACTATCTCATGCCGAATTCGGGTCTTATGGGACCTACAAAGTCCGACCGGAGACTTTTTAAAATTCTTCTATAATTCTTTTCTCTTAATACTGGTACCACGGGTGTCAGGACCCCCAAAGCATTTCTTCTAGCTAACCTTGGCCTGACAAAGGGAACGGCCCATAGAGGGAGTTTTGTGGTGGCTGTGGTTAACCCAAAAATCGCGAGAAGAGCTCTTGCTCGGTGTGAAGTTGCCTTGCAACCGGGTGCCTTACCCATACAAAGACAGAGGTTTTAAATAGTGCCTCGCCCTCACCAGAGGGGAGATGCGACCATAACGTATCTCGTCTCGTACTCGTGGACCTAATCTTCCTCATGGCAGCGTGTGCGCCGACTTTGACACCGTATGTTGCGAGGATTATTAGCGTCGGGGTGTTCGAGTGTTTCACACTCCGTGTGCCATAGGGAACCGTGGGGTTAAACCTTCACGGTAGCGTACCCACGTTAAACCCTCAGTGACATCTGTTCTGCTGATTTATGTCGTAGTTGGCTTTCGGGAATTTTGAGCCAGAGAAATCAATCCGATTGTTCTGAAACGCAATGCAGTTTCGCGAATAATTTCAATCTTATAATAATTTGTGTGAGCTATTCTGCGTAATTCCGTGTACATACTAAAAAGCAAACGTACATGTGATATTACGCCAACTTTTAGATGGTTAATTCACAAAATTTGATATCTGCTATTGACCAACCGCTATCTTGTTCCTGGTACTATTCAGCTGCTTTTGTAAAGTCCATAAAAAGTTTGTTAGTCTTATTTTTAATTGCTTTCGCTTGCAGCAACGAATTTTGTTCAAAAATGCGCCTGATCCTTAGCATAGTCACCGAAGAGCCGCAAATTGAATTTTGGAGTTAAATTCATCCAATTTGTTTTGAATTTGCTTATGTACGTACAGATATCCCCTAAAAAATTCTTGATTGATATCTTACCGTGTATATGATGCAATTTTGCTTATGTACGTACGGATATCCCCTAAAAATTTCTTGATTGATATCTTACCGTGTATATAATGCAATTTTGTAAGGAATCACATTTTCCGATTTCGTTGAAGATGCGATGAATACATTTTTGTTTAACAGCTGCGTTCTCCTGCTGCTTATTGGTGTTCAAGTGGGTTTTGTGTTGTTTGGCATGGGGATGGGGGCAATGTAACTCAATAGGAACTTTTACTTTAGTAGCGTTTTCAAAAAATCTCCTACGTTTAATGGGGTTCCTTGTAGAAGGTTCGTCGTTCATACCGGAGGTAGTACGCTCGTTTTCTTTAATTACCAATTCACAATGTCTTGCGAATTCTTCGAATAGATGACTATGGAATAATTCGCTTTCGCTCGAAATTACTTGGTAGAAATCACACCTTGTAGCATGGTCACCGCTTGTTTCCTCGTTTAACAAATCAACTTAGTTTACGCCCTGACAGGCTCTCGCAAACTGCGTGCAATAATAAGCTCTCATTATTTTCAACTGTCTCATTGCAAAATGCACTTATTGTAGTTTTATTCCACTTTTTTTATCATATTAATTTTAATGAATTAAACCCTCGAATTGATGGCTTGATTATTTCTAGTAAGTTTAGAGAAAACTCTGCTCCTATAAGATGGACATATTGACGAACTTACCTTCACGCGTTATTTGTAAAATTCCCCCTACCTTTCATTGTCCAGTTTTTCTTGATAACTATCTTTAAGTAGGGTCATAAAGTAATAAATAAAATAAGGTTTCGCCTTTTTTGTTGTTTATATGTACCACAACGCTGTTTTTTTTATCAATTTCTGCCGGGTATTTACGCAAATGGAAATATTAATAATAAAAATACAAGTGAGAAATGATGATAAAGTGTATTGAAATGCAATATGATGAAATAGTCGCACCATCTAGACTGTACTTTATTTTTCGTTTATTTTCCATGGAAATTCGTCTAAGCATTTCTGTGCACGTTCGCGTTTAGTTGTTGACATAAATAATTTATGTCCATTTAACTACAATAAACATTTGTACATAGTTACATATTATACTACATCAGTCCTTGTGTTTAGATATATATATATATGATCACTACTTTATTTCCACTGCAGCAAGCTAATTCCTTTAAAACATGCATAATGTATGTTGAATATAAACGAAAGTGAAAAGGTAAATATCACAAAAATGGGAAGATGCGAAGTGAACTTAGCTCGTCTAAGATGATAACGGATAAAAGAAGATGTTTCTGAAGTTCGATTGCCTTTCATGTTTTATAAAACTAAGAGAGTAAACCTTGTATAGATGGATGGTATCTCACCTACGTTAAGAAGCAGTCCTAGAGTTCCGGTGAACGTTTTTAATAAAAAGGACAATTTTTATAAACGAATTTGAACAGGCCGATATGCACCATCTTTTTTTTTACGATGTTCGTACTTTCTTGCAAACAATCTCTTTTTCTCGAAAAAATTGAAATCGTTGGTAATTCTTTGTAGGTGGGAATACGTGTTGCTGTTTTAAGGAGAGAGGAAAGAGCAACCTTTATGCATGCGTTGTTATTCGTAGACGGCGTTCGTAGTATGTCATCAATATAGTGGGATTGTGGAAGGCGGAGAACGTTGCGCATGTTAGTGGTAGAAGTTGGTTGAGAAGGCGTGTGTATGTGGTTTTTTCTTTTTTAGAAGAGGGGCAAAGCGTTGAAAGCCTAAGTCTAAGGCTTGCACCCACTAAAGCCTTTTCACACTTTTGACGATGAACGCGGAACTACCGCTAAGTATTACGTCAGAAGAAACATTTGAGCCTTAGCTCACCTCATCTGTTTTAAATTCGTTGTCCTTAGCCTACTGCGAGCACGCTCTGTACTTGTTAGCTCGGCGCTTTATGGCTGCGCAGGCCTCATTACCGCCGTTCCATAAAGATGACGATTGTATCATACTTGCCTTAAGACGCTTTGGGTTGTTTCGCTCGCCAATAATACTTTCAATTAGACTTGTTTGACCGTTTCCTCTACGTCAGGACATCGAGCGCAAAAGGGGTCATTATTGTAGGAGAATCTATGACGATACTGCCGAAAGCAACCATTACTGGTAATCATTTTTGTAAAACAATAGTCAGTGCCACCCTCTTGCTTTGTGATCCATATTTTGACATCATATATGAGGTCATGTGTTCAGCGCGCCTGTGTAGACTCGTTCCGTCTCCTGTGCCATTTGTACATCCTTTTTTTCACGGCCGTTACCCCATACCTTTTTGTGACTATTTCCATTTTAAAGGTCATTAGCCTATCAGATAGGTAGCTTATTATGCGCACCAGATATAGTGGCACACGTGGATCTTCGAGCACCTGCATAATGTGCGCTCAGCTCGCCGAGTTAAAAGCATTTTTTAGGTCTAGAGTGACTACAACACAGTGTTTTTGTTGCCGTTTTTCATCTGGTGCCTCTTATAGTGTCTTCGGCAAACATTTTCATATGTGGTATAGGGTCGACAGTCGAGCGTCCCCTTCGAAAGTCCTACAGATTAGATACAAGATTCCGCCCGTTTGCTCGATGTGATCTACCAGGCGGCTTCAAATGACTTTGTTCAACATTTTCCCTAGTGTGTCAATTATACATGAGTGGCGAAACGAATCTGGTTTATCTGCTCACTTCGTAGCAACACCAAGTTTTGCTGTTTCCATGTCTTCGGGAATACATCAGCATGTAGGCAATCATTATAGACTTCCAGAAATGGCTGGCCCTTTCCTGCCACGGCTAAGCGTAAAACTTCATTTGGAATGCCGTCCGGGCCTGGTGCTTTGGGTTTCTTTGTATGTACTATTCCATAGGTTGGACACCGCGTCCTCAGATAGCGGCTTAAAGCACTTATTCTTAACCAGCTACGGTAGTTGGGTGTATTGCAATTCCTCTGTAGTTTACGCTTCACTTCAAGGCATTTCCTCCTTTTCTTCGAAATATCTACATTTCACAAGTGACTTCCATTTTGGACAGATAGCCCTCTGATCCATCGATGCGTTGCAATCCCCAGGCACATGTTCCACTAACTTGTTGGCTTTTTCTTCAGTATCTGCAAGAAGCATGGACCGTTCCTTTGTCATTTCGCTAAACAGTTTCTCGTTAAGAGTGTTTATTTTCAATCTAGGCGCAAAAGGCTTGACCACAGGTGCTTGCAAAGTGATACTTCTCGCAACGTCGTGATTACCATGGTTGTCACTGTTTGTACACTTGTCACTCACATACCAATGACAGTACTGTACGAGCGAGCTGAAGTCATAAGTGACGTCAATGATAGATCTAAGGTAATTTTTTTCGTATGTATATTTCGGCCCATCATTTAACAGTATCACATCAATAATTGTGAAAGCTCTTAACAAGATTTCATCTCTTCTGCTTGGGTATTTACTACCCCACTTTGTAGCCCATGAGTTGAAACCTCCAGCGATGATAGCCGGCATACACTTGCTTGTTTCTGTCGCTAACTTATTCTTTATTTGTGCGTAACTCAATAGATCCATGCTAGGCTGCAGACAGCAGCTAAAGATGTAAACATCTTTCACTTTAACGGCAACATAGTATTTATTATTATTAATGGGCGCGGCTTGCGTTACTTTCTTGTCACATATCTATAATGCCGCTACATTAGTCATATCTGCAATCCAGGCACTATTATTAACTAGTCGCGGATACTGTCCCGAGATCACCATCACGTCAATATTTTACTTGTTAAAAGTCTGTTTCAGCAAGTCGCTTCCTCGCACTGATTCAATTTAATTTCCATCAACTTCATATCGGTTTTAGTAATAGTCATCTGATACGAACGGCAACGCTTATAGCCAATAATGTGACCTTTGACTAGCCCCTTTCCACCGAAGATAGCGTAGTCGGGCTGGTTTTTACACTCTTTAGACTTGTGTCCCGGCTTACTGCAATTTAGGCAACTTTGGCGCTTTTCAACTTTTTTTTTGCAGGCTTTCGCCGTGTGTCTAACTTTAAGACATTTAAAATATCTAACGAGTTCTCCCATTTCACGCACTCTGCACACCACCTATCAAATTTTTATTCTTTCCTTCTATAGTAAGCCGGCACCCAACTTGGTATGCAGTCTCACATTCGCCATGTGCGTGCCTGCAAAGGATTTTCTCATATCCTTTATAGTATTTGTATTTATTCCATACTCCGCAGATGACGAGTTTATAACTGCAAATAGTTCTTCTTTGTCCATCATTACGACAGTCTTCTCATTACCGAGAAGCTTAATCTTTGCTTCCTCGGCAAGCAAGGTGCCAATATTCTCTTTATACTCCAACGGATTTCCTTCATGAGATCTTTTCAGTTCCAACATCATTTCGACATTCATGATTTTATTAAAATCTTAACCACCTCCTCGCCCAGCTTACGCAGGATTTCATTATTCCTTACATTTTTTAGTATATCGCTATATGATATCTCTCACCTCACCTCTCACCTCTTTTGAATCAAGATTGATTCAGGCTTCAACGGCTTCGGTTTTGGTATATGAGCACGTTTAGTTTTGCTTTAAAAAAAGGGGCAGTACAGCCTCGCTAAACTGCGATAGCTGAAAGAACCTGACCTGGGATGATTTTCCCATTGACAACAACGTCGCAATGCGTTCCAGTTCTGGGTTTACTCTTTTTTTTTCCTTATTGTCTGTTGCCACTGAACACTCCAACACATTACAAAACACAAAGGGAATTTCGAAAGAATGAAAGGATTTTGTCTTTTCCTATGCAGATTCTTTTCTTTTGGCTTTTTTGTTTGTGTTCGCCCAACATCCATTGAGCGCTTTAAGCGATCGCGCGCTTTTACCAAAGATTTTGTTTATAACGAGGATCTTTCTATTAAAGTTATTTTTTTTCTCACCGCAATCGACGTAAAAAACACGAAGCATTCAAAAACACGTCCGCGCCTTACGCATTCATCACGACGTTTCGAGATGAGTGTGTAGTTGTGTGTACGTGCGTGTGGATTTCGTGGTAAGGAGTGATGTTTGTACTAGAGATGTGCGTTCCTCCATATATATATCACTATCCAAGCAGGACGAAAATTTATCGAGCAGAAAAAGTTCTTTCATTCTACGGGCTGAAGTTTCCGTCAACGTTCTCCTATGTATATACTACTCGTGTCAACATTACAACGAACGTGCAACATAAGCAATCGTTCGCCTCAGTGCTTAACGATAATGTTGATCTTTTCCCCGAAAATGAAATCACTTAAATAGTATTTGATATCGTTACTAACACTAAAATGTGTACAACTAAGCAAGATCTATTTACTGCTATACCGCGATTAGCTATCAGATATTTATATTCAAATGTTAAATGATATAGCAATACTTAAAGTCATTTTTTGGAAATACTGTGGTTTCCATAACAAATCTATTGAGCTTTTTGATTTTTTAGTCACGAATAGTGTCGATATACATCTACTCTCTAAAACTTGGCAAATTATTTCGTCCGAACTGCACTTTTGTGTAAGGCGTGTAATCCGTAATAGGTTGACATTTTACGGAATTTCATTAATTAAAATCGATGTATTATAACTAAAAAAATCGGTCTAGATGTTCGCAACGCTAATGATAATTCTACACGGTTCATTAGCATTTATTTTCCTAGTGCGCCTTGCTGAGTGAGTGTTGAGTGAGCTTGAGCGCAAATGTAAAAGGGGCTTAAATGTTTCGTTCTTTGCGGTAACTACATTACACATCAGCGATCTGACTTATATCCTATCTGCCCAAAAATCGATGCATTTTTTTTGGATTTACACTCATAAAAGAAATTTTACAATGGATTAGAATAAAGCTAACTGGAACAGTTATCGTTTAGGTTTGGTCGCAGAGTTGCTTTTGATGTAGCTAACGCAACATTTATTAATATTGCGAGCCTTCCAAGGTGTGAACTGAAATTGAATCCATTAGAGCGACGACAGAAAACACCTTATGATTTTCTAGAAATCTTTCTTCGAAAACTTGTGTTCTATAATAAGACTAAGAAACCCTATTACGGTTATTGAAATGATATTGCATTTTTCATGCAGCAATTTGCTTGCGTTCTTTTACTTTTGGTCTTGTCATGCATTTCTGAGTTTGAAAATGTAATTTCTAATTAGGGACACATAACCAGGGGTGCTTAGGTAGTCAACTTGTTGTCGACAACGATTCTACTGCGTCCTATAATAATTTATAATTCCAATTAAATTCAGTATGCAGTTCACCAGCCCAAGAAAGTTGAGAAAGATTTGTGCACTGACCATGGTATAGCGTTTCCTTTGTTCGTAATACACAAATTAATACAGATGTCTAAACCCTTTGTTGGCTATTGAAAGAATCATTAAGAAAAGATAACTATTTGAATTAAATTTTTTGCGGTCCATTGTGAGACCTTGTTTTATAAATGCTTGTGCATACAGGGAATATTTAACTGGCAAAAAATCGCGATGGAACTTTGATACGCTAGTTCAGACGAGATCCAAAAATACGTAAATCTTTAATTAGATGGACGTTGTAATTTCATTGAAAATGTTGCATTTGGTTCCCCAGATATTATAAAATTCCTATTCTGTTCCACATTTTTTTGCAAGCTCTTTTTAGATTTGATTTTGAGCTCTTTTCAATAAGACCCATTGATAAGCCGTGTGAAATATGTTAAGCTTTTGTGGATTAACATTTTGCAATTGTGGTTTGGATGATACAGCTTTTCGGAGTACTTTCACCAAGTTTCGACAAGCAATCAAAAACAGTGTTGTTAGTGTTTGTTTGTTTGGTCGAATCTCTAACATGCTATCAGATGATCCATTAGTTTGCCATTTGATCTAGAATTGGCTAATGTACCAAGCGGCGGACTGCTATCAATCAAAGTTTTTGATTCCGAACATATAGATATAGCGGTTAGTAGCAATGGAACTATCAACCATAATATGAATCTTAATTATGCACCGATACTATACCTATTGAAGCTAGCCAGTAGTTAAATATTGCAGGTGGATTGTTCAAAATTTCTAAAGAATGTAGATATTTTTGATACAGCATAAGGCTGGTAATTCTGACAGACTAGCACCTATTCCAGATGGGGCGAATGAACTAGTGCTCATTCCAGCAAGAAAAAGGAGTGTTTGTATCTCGTTTTGCCGAAAACACTATGGTGGATATATTGGGAAATTCTGTAATATACTGATAGCAGTCTGTAATTTGCTGACAGTATCAAGAACTACAATAGACGAAGCTAAGTGAAAACTTTTGTGTACGTAACTTGTTCTTGTATTTCTCCTTCTTTAAATGTTGACGTTTTTATGACATACTTTAGCTTATTGAAAACTATCCTAATAAGAATGAAACCTTGCAATAAAATTTTGGTATTGGGTGGTTATAACATACAAAAAATACTATCGTGTAGCAATGAGGATTTTGCGTGTTGCAGACCTCATTACTTAATATATTCATGGACTTTTTTGACGGAATCTTTGAATTGTGTCCTTTACAAGCAGATTTCACTCCAAATAGAAAGAATAGGATTTTAGATCTAGTCTTCTCTAGTAATACGAGCATAAAAGTTTTGCGGAGTGATACCCTTTTTTCGCCAGAAGACGACTATCACCCCATTTTGATATTTACGTTTAATAGTCTGCTTAAAGTTAATATTTGTAAACAAACTTTCTAGTCATTTAAGAGAAACAAAAATGATTTACTGCATGGTCGGAAGTGAATTGGGACTTTGACGGTCATGATGATGCTTATCAATTCTATTGCAACAAGAAAATCAGGCTGTTTGGCTTAATAGCCAGATTATAGGTTATGCGGCGTACTCGAAAGTAAGGCATGGGTTCAATTCTTTAAAAGCAAGAGTACTTTCTGATTAAAAAAAAAACATGAGAAGAAAATTGTTGGCTGATTCAAAGATTTTTTATAGGTTCGTCGACTCAAAACGGAAAATAAAAGGATTTCCATCTGTTATGCAAATATGAACACATTTAATTCTGACAAAGAAGAAATATCCAATGTTTTTGCTGATTACTTCGAGATCTCCTATTCGGCCTTGTTCATGTTAACTGAGGACTCTCCTTACAAAATCTGGTCGGTTAATATATTTCCACCTCTCATTTTATCTAAAGAAAAGGTCTATCGCGCACTGTCCACGTTGAAAGTGCACCACGTTGAAGCAGCACCCTATGTAATTCCGTTGTGTATCCTTTGGCTTGTGCTGATTTATTATACACTCCTCTAACACGTATCTTTAATAGTTGTTCAGTAAATGGTTATTTCCAACGAATTGAAAAAATATGTGTTATCTAGTGTGGTATCTAAATTGTTTGAGTATCTAGTGTCAAAAAAAAATTACAGTTATTTCGCCATGCCAGCATGGTTTTCTTAAGGGTAGATCCACGTAACGTATTTCAAGCCTTCTTCAAGGCTTGATTCTGCAGTTACTTAACGGTACGTGCCACGTGAGTACTGTTTAACCCTACTCTGTCACGAGAAACTTCAGCATCCTCTGACATTCCCCAGGGAAGGCACCTAGCGTCTTGCATGTATTATTTGTCATGGCCTTCTTATGTGTATCCAATATTTTCGAGTCTTAATCTTCGTTGACGACATAAAAATCTCTTTCTTTTAGGCCAACAGACCAGACCTGTCTACTTCAGAAAATTTGCACTATTGGAGCTTGATCAACAGCAGGTCCTCGAATCCTGAAAAATGTAAGAAATTTTCTTTTTAAGTTTTATTTGATGTATCACACTATTTCTCAATACTTTGCCGAAATAGGCAGGCCTCCTGTTGTTGATATTGCTACTGCAGATTTAATCAAATTTTGTATGTATTTATTTTTGTTTTTTTTTTTTTATTAATACATTTATATTCTATCTAGTTATGTTCAGAAATAATGTAACCTGGATATTATAATATGAGTTGTTCAATTTAGGTTAAGCATGTAATTGTGAAACTGAATGGAAATAAATAAAAATAATAACTGTTCAAAGAACATGCCTACAATGCAACATAAACTGGGAACAGCTCTGTATTTAAAAGCAAACTGTTTCTATATTCTATGCATGATGCCGACAGAAAGCGAACAGTTTTATTAGCACACACAGTTTATTACTGCCAGCTATGTTCGAAAGGGAAATGTAAACGTAATAAACTTTGGACTATTTAACTCACGCTTCTACTTGACATGCTGAAATTTATATGCTACGTAAATATAATTGATTTTCGGCGTATTTCAAGGTGTTGAAAATATAGTTGTGCCGAAACATTAACAGTTGAATATGTTCATTTTCTCTTCAAGAATTCTTTTTTTTAAATTTTGTAAATATCGCGTTTTTTCGCTTGCAACGGTCAACGGGAAGGTCTTTCTGCACTCTCATTTCACATATGACAGTAGAAAGTACATGAAGTGATAGCATCAAACAGGATTCCAACAAATTTATACACACAATGTTAGCTGTTTAACGCTTAACCGCCCCTCAATGAGCGGATTTGAATCGAATATGAAGGTGGTCTTGAACATATTGTTGCAAACTTCGCTTTTCTCGGTCCGTATCACTAAATCGTGGATATTCTTTTCAAGAGAAATACACTTCAATATTCTTTTAACTTCAAGTTCCTCTATTTACAATCTATTTTTTAAGGGTAGGATTATTTACATTTTACTTTGGCAATACTCTCGACTTCTTAAGTCTAATATACTTTTTCAACCCAAATGTTCTTGGACGATTGACTCTGCACTAGGGAATTTATTACTTGGGAAAGATCAGTTAGTTAGCATTAACTGGATTTGGGGTTTTCGTAACAATATTGTTATGGGTTTCCGACGTCGTAGGTAACTGACGAAAATAAGAAAAACTTACCGGTTTTTTTACCTTCATTTCGTCTTCATTTTGGATATGGCTACAGCTATGTCAACATCATTTTGTAACCATGTCTTCACAATCGGTGAAGATACGTACACGTCAAATTTCAGGCGCTTAACTCGGTTTTGCCTGTAGTAATCAAGCAACATAAGTGAGCCAAAGTCAGGTCGATATGTGTAATAGATATCCACATGAGTAGCCAAGTAGGTAAAAGTCGCGACTACAAAGTAAGCGTTAGTTGGCTCAAATCTCCATGCGATAGAGTATACTTGATGGTATCTACATTGAGTACTCAGTTAGTGGAAGGGTTACCTGCTTTAACGCATTCACCAGAGTGGGTTCACCCCCTATTTCTTCCTCTTTTTCCCCATTTCTTTCTGACTATCGTTAACGCATATTAGGGACATCTCGTGGATGGTTAGTCATGCTAGGATATCAGCTAAGGTAATCAAAACAGATTCCATCGAATAATAACATCCCTATAATAACTAATAATGAAATAATGAAGGCATAATAGATTCTATCGCTAAGTAATATTACTAGCACATTATCATGCGCCGACTAATTGCCGCAAAGGTTGTGTTATTGTATCTTCCTCCTGCAATGATTTAAGATTTTATATTATATATTTTTCTATGTAGACCACTTCGAAACGTGATGCTAATTTTCGCTGCATACTGGCTTTGAACAGGGAGCGACGTTATATCGACTCCGCAGCATTTGTCTGCCAATAATACATAGAACTTTGTAATGGAGCCTTGCGGTTGCGTTCTGTGCTCTTTTCTATACTACGTGAAATCCTATATGCGGTGTTCCTCAAAATGTTCCAGCTGCGGTTCAGGCGGACTCCCGCATGCTTGTCTATTTATTGATGTACTTTAAAGGCCACGACTGAGTTTTATTAAATAGGTTAAAGAAAAGCAATCAAGCTTTTCAAATTTTATATATCTCAAAATAGTAAATTTAAACTATGGGAGCATATTTGCAGGGATTTTCTTTGCATTTGCTCAAGTTTGAAAGCGTGTATTTAAAATTGGACTATTTAACTCATTTAAATCGAACAGCAACAATTTACTTACCAGATTCTAATGATAAATAGAGTTTAATATTGTTTGCGTACATATGAAATCATTTTGGGAATGTACATCACGAATAAACAGAGGCGAACGTTTAGGGACCCTGGTTTCTTAAACACGATTCTTGTCTACACCGTGTGCTCCTTTAAGTTTTTCTGGACGTTCGTATACTATCCACCCCAATAATCGGTTTAGATTCGGCTGCTGAAATTGAATTCTAATATATTATTGGGGTGATATGTTTAGCTGAATTTGAATTTGGAATTGACCTTGACCTAGGTGAGTTACCACTCTCTAATTTTTTTATGCTTGCCAGCAAAAAAACATCTTAAAGAAGATATCGAATTCCAAGTCCCTTACGTAAGCTGAGAGCTCATCTATATAATATATATAGATATATAATATAATTTTATAATATTTCACGTCTTGCAGTCAATTTCACAGATTTTCCTTGCTAAAATTTCCTTTTTCCTTGTTATTTGCTGTTAGCTCTCCGCTTATTTTGACAGTGCTAATATCGTTTTTTTGCCCAAACTTTCAACATATCTTTCTTTTCTTATATCAAGACGTTCAGCTTGAAAATTCATTTTCTATAATTGATTCTATGTTTTTTATAAAACAAAAAAAAAAAAACTGCTCGCGTCTGGAGCGATACATCTCTCGTTGTAAATATATTGCTTTAAATTTATTGATCACTTCAAGCTTACCTGAATCTTATTCAATCGACTTTCTTATTTTCATCCCTTGTATTTTTTATAAATAAGCTTGGCGGGTGTGCTTTTAATAATTTCGGCAATAACCTTGTAGGGATACTTTTTTGTATGTATTACATAAAATTGTAATAATTTTGCTGAAGTAAAGTAAGGTAAAGCTAATGATAGATAGCGTTTGACCATTGATATTTGCTGATGGACAAATATATTGCAGACGACGTCGGGTGAAGGTGTTTTTTCAGCCGTTCTTTCGTTTAAATTTTTTGGTTTTTTAAATTTAGCTGAGCTAGTCGGGGATAAATATTATTAATCCCTACCTCCTGGCATTGCAAGATATACTCGATTTTTCTATTTCTTATAGTTTTCAAGATGCAGTTGGTATATACTTGTTTTCAAAAAGTGATTCAATTTAGCTTCATTCATTTTTTGAATTACAATAGCAAAGACGATGACAGCTATGTGTTTGGAAAATATTCTCAATTTCTCCTAAGAATTTTAGCTCGTAAATGGCATTTTGTCGCTTTGAAGCTTGGAATAATCAAATATCAAATGGAATAATCAAATTCAAATGCCAGATAAGAAGGTGAGAAACGCCAATAATGTTTTCAGCATTTGCATCGGGGGAAGAAAGGGAAGATAAATTTATTTTTTATTTTTTTTTAGTTATTTATTTACACATATAACTCAGCTAAAATAAATTACCAGCTGCATTTAAATGACTCTTAAAAATAAATCTTATACTAAAAACTAGTATAAAATATATAGCAAGACGTAGAGAAAAAAAAATCATGTATAAAAAAGTTATAAAGAACGCCCACAACCAGTACAGAATCAAGGTGCAAGCGAACCCCTAAGCCATTGCAAACATCCAAAAGCTTGGCAACCGATAACAATAAACAATACCAGTTAATTTTCGAAGCATAGTAAGATGCTAAGATTTCAAATCCGCCTGAGTGGACGAGTAGGCAAGAGTCTCGACTAGCAACTCAATGGACGTGGGTTTAAATCTCAAGTGCGGTAAAGTTTTTAATAAAGCCGAAAGCCTTAGATGCTATTCCTTTAAGACGTTAGTCTTAAAATTTATTCTCTGGCTAAATTTATAATAATAATAATAATAATAAGATTTCAAATTACTTTAATTACGACATAAGTAAGTCGCGCATATTAAGCATAGTTATTTTGATAGACTTTAAAGAATTCGATATTGAGATTAAGTTGTAGACATAATTTGGGTTTCTGTACATAACCCTGAACGGATTAAACAGCTCATAATTATATTTACATTGACTAAGCTTAATCAAAATAAAGTGCCTAGAAAAGCGAGTAGGGACACATTAAAGCTTATCTCACCAAGAAATCGGTTGAGCTATTCCTTTGCTTAATTAGGCAGGAAACACCAAGAAAAAATCTACGTTTGTCAAGTGATGATAAGCATAGCAGAGGCAACCAATTTTCATAAAGAGACGGAAAGACAAGGGAGTTCCAACCTTAATTCCTAACGGCAAACAGCATGAATTGCTTTTGAACGGAGTCAATTGAATCTGCATAATATCTTTAGGAAGGAGATCACCCAGCAGAGGCATACTCAAGTCTTGGTTGAACTAAGCACATAGCCTTTCGGTAATGTAAGGATCCTTAAGCTCATAATGAATTGTAGTCACTAAGTACAAAGGGAAGCCAGAGGGCTGGAGTTTAAAGATCAATAACTTATGGTTAACTAAGTCAAAGGCTTTACTAAAACCGCGACATCCGCGTGAGAGCCACTAGAAACAGCCAAGTAAACATGGCAAGTAAACTCTAGGAGATTCGTAACAGTGGAGCTTCCTTTCCGACATCCATGCTGGAATAAAGAAATGTAAGATATGATAACAAAAGTGCTGAGTGACAATTCGCTCAAACAATTTAGGCAAGACACTCACTTTGGTGACGCCTCTATAATTCACAACGTGGTGTTTATTTCCGCATTTGTATAGCGGAATAAGAAAACTACACTTCCAACACAAAGGAAAAACACTTTATTTCAAGGATTAAAAATCTTTGAAATAATATCACAACTCGTCAGAGCATGATTTGAGTGTACATGATGGAATGACATCAGGCCCATGTGCACAACTATATTTTAGACACCTCAAACTGTGTAAACCGTCATCTTCTGAAATGAGAAAGTTAGGAATCGAAACGGCGTAAGTGGCTCTTTTCAAGTCATCAACGTTAAAAGCAATTTGAAACTTTAAATATGCTTTTTTCAAAACACAATTTTTCAAAGTGGAAGGCAACATAACTCCAATAATTTTCACTGTTTTATCTGATTTTTTTACAATATCTTAAAAATAACGTTCTTTTACGTATTGTTCTTCATAAGTTGAAATGAAACATAGGCAAAACACTGACGCAATATCGAATAAGAACGACACTTTTTATTTTCACGAATAATTCATGATTTCACCGTGAGATAGTGACGTCCACATATTCGTTATGGCCATCTGCAATTTCCATCCGTAAACAGCCTCGATCAATTTACAAATACAACCGCTACAATATTATTTCAAATTTATTTCTAATATGTTCCCAACAGAACTGCATGAAATAGGAAATATAATATCAGCAGAAGAATAAAAGCCAGATAACATCTGTCGTACAAGAGAAGCAGAGAGTTTTAGACTTACAATAAATACACAGAATATATATATAATATAAAATTCTTTGAGAAAAATTTCCGCTGTATTCTTGATCCCCTTAATTCTCGTGGATTTGAACTTTTCACCCTCTAATAGCTGCGGCATAAGTGACATGCAGAGCTTACAATCAACTAAGATATTACACACTGAGCGATTCATTCAAATCAGAATCATTTTCTCAATTGATTTAAGGTGGTTTGGCCATCTGTCGGTTCGCCCATCTGATTACTGTCTAGGTAGTTTCTACAGATGGAATTTTTTGAGATATTTTAGCGAAATATAGTGCACTGATATGCGTTGGCATTAGGAAAAATCTCGTTAAGAATGAATAAACCCACTTTTGCGACCACTTCTATATAACTCTTTACTTGAAAAAATCTTTATTCCAAAAGAAATTGAATTTTTCCAAGTTTCTCAACAAAAATCGGTACGTTGGCGTACTAAACTGATATGAAAAATTTGGATCGGATGATTAAATTTTTTGAACCCGCTCCCATATAAAAGTTCCTACAAAAAGTATTTACAGTAACAGTGCAATTTTTAATATTTTTTATCCTTTTCCTATATAAGGATCCTCCCTTTAATGTGTGAAGACCAAACTCGAACCCTTATTTTGGTCTCACACAAGAGTTTTTTCTAGGGAATAAAGATATACTGTAGATTAGGTGGCGGCATTGAGGAAGAGACATAAGGAATGTTGAATAAGACGTCGAACGATATGCATCGCGGACAATAATTTGCTAATAAAGCCGGAGGACAGAATACGAACAGCCTAGAACATGACGACGGTCAAGACAAGAACAACACGAATAAAAATATTACAGAATAGAATTGCTTGAAAAATAAAAAAAATACAAATTATAAGAATTAACTAAAGCAAATTGTTCCAAGAACAAAGTAAATACGAAATATGAAATTAACTGAATAGGATTGTTTAGGGAACAAAAGATATATGAATTATAAACTATGTAAACAAAAAAAAAAAAAAAATTTAAGATGCGATATAAGAATTTTTTATAGGATACTAAGATGTTGCAATAAAAGTCATATACAAGCACTGTTAATATGAAATGAAACATCACGTGTAATTTCGGAATTGTCGAATAATAAATTAACGAAAATCCAGTCCGGTGAGTTCGCGCCTCTAATGAAAGTGGTCCATACAAGTAGGAACTTTCTTGTATTGGAAAGATCCTTGGACAGCCACTGTCCTACTCCCCCAATCATAATTTTCATTCCTTTTTTCATTCCAATTTTCATTCATTCATTCATTTCCAGTGGCCACCGAGCAAGGACAATGCAAAGTAACTAAAGTTGATATAATAAAAACGAACATACAAAAGCAATGCTGTATTAAAGTTCTTCCATAAAAAGCAATGTAAATTCACAAACCGGAGTGTTTTAACACATATCCAAATTATGATGTTAACATACAAAAGAAAGAAGCACACATATTTTACAAATTTTATGAAGAGGAAAACAAGAACAAAAAAAGATGAACAAGAGTAAGATCGTTGAGAATACAAGCAATGATAACATAAGGGTTGAAATTAGTCTTGAGCAAATGTTTGAAAAGAGAAGTAACCAAGTAAGTTTGTGAAACTGTGAAATGATTGTGAATTTTGAGGACAATTTTTTTCTTTTCTTTTTGAAAATAAGAAAATAGAATGGTTCAGAAGCCAAAAGAAACTTCAAAAGTAAATAACAAACAGAAAATTAAAACAAAAACAATATATAGTGGTTTGAAAAAAAAGTTGAAAGTGACTTAAAAAGAAAGTTTCCACTATCACAAGCTGGATAAGTTTTGGCCGTACAAACGCAAGGGCATTGAAAGAGCAGGAGGAAGGACAAAAACAGAAACCGTAATTTAAAGTAAATTATAAACGCGTAGGTCAGTGGCATTACTCACAAGTAAACAAAAAAAAAAACAGTCTTTCCGCGCTGAGGCCACAACTATTTCATCAAATTTACGCTACACGTTTCTTTGTAATATTGAAGAACAAAAATGTGTTAAGAATTATTTAGAAACAATTGAGAATGTCTATCATAGATGTATTTGATGCAGTCATCGCTACATATGTATATCTATAAATAAAATAACGATGGAGAATACAGAGTAAACGTTCGATAATATATACAAGACATATGAGTACTGATTTGCTATAGTTATTATAACCGAGCGTCCATACATTAAAGGACGTCCATATATATAATATATAATTATATATAACTATATATATATAGATATAGTAATATATAATATACTTAGATATATATAGTAATAATATATATATGTACTTTTATGATATATATGTTAGTTGTGCTTTGCTATAGTTATTGTGATGGGTATAGTTATATAGTTTATATATATAGTTTAAATATATACATATATTAAAGAATTTAAACAAATTTGAATAAACACCGTAAAGGGAAATTCGGCGTACAATAGGGTCGTAATACTGAAGAAACGACGTTAATCACAACAAACTGTATTCTCGCGGAGTAAAAGTTAGTCGAGTAAATCAAGTGTAAAACAAGATAAGAGTAAATAAATTAATATATAGATCTAGCTTAAATCCTGGTTGTTGAACAAAAAAACAAGATAATTTTTGGAAGATTTGAAGAGCGAAAGCATATCAGATATTTCTGTACGTGCACATCATAGTGGGAAAGGAAAAGCAACAATAAGAATGGAAATTATAGAGTGAATCAACCTCTAGCGATAAGGAGGACTTGGTCGGATTTGAATTAATTGGTCGTATAGAGTGTATAGAGTGGTAATCAACAGACTGCCGAGTGTCGAAGTGTAGTGTAGAGATGAGTCCCTTCACCACTTGGTAGAGTGCGCACTCTATGCTCAACTGAGCTGTCGAAGTACGCTAAACCGTCCTGGTAATTAACCACAAATATATGCTCTTTTGTAGCAATAAATTAATAAAAATAAGATGAGACCTTATTATCGTTGAATTTTGATGAAGGTGATTTGAACGGGCATCCATTTTATAAATGCACAAGATCTGACTCGGATTCAGAGGATTCAAGGGTTAACGATGCCTTGCAGCCTGATGTGGGGAGGAATTTGAAACTCGCAGTTCAGGTCGTCGGCTTGTCTGACCCGTAGTGATGGAAATGGCTGATGAACTTGAACGAGACCACCAACGTTTAGAGCGTACATTTTCGTGCCATGCCAGAAAGTATCGACTAGATGTCACGCGGGACAATAAGCGAACCGTCACTCTCGTAGGAAAGGCCAAGTTCTTATCTGACCAATAAGACATGGACAAATGCAGCCATAGAACCGCGCAACGAATGCCACGACTAATCTCAAAATGACGTATTAAGTGCGTACAACCGGTTACGAAAGAAAAGAGCAAGCCGAACTATGGTCTCGAAATGAAAAATAGCATCGCTCATTGACCCGGCATATATTGAGGCGAGAGCGGAAGCTCTATTCTTCTATACAATCAGAATGGGCGTTATGGACCCTATGGACTCAATCCCAACCTGTTGCCGCTAATTTGCCTGCCCTAGAGGACGACTCGAAGACTAACCTGTGAAGATGCGACAAGGGACTGCCGAAATCATTAAGGATATGTGGACGTCACCCGACGTGGACCGTCGTTGAATTGAACGATTACACTATTTTAGAGGCCAGAGATGCCGACTGGTGCTAAAAAAGCGCTGCCGAGGGCGGGTAATCCGCCTGACGAATAGAATTCCGTTCCATGATCAATATAGTATAACACGAAATTACGATATCTGACCCGGAGAGGCATGATAGGGCCAACGATTCAAGCCGTATGATTTTATAGAAGGCCATCAAGGCGTGAAAGTGAGCAATAATATGCGTGAAGAAAGCCGCATTAGAGCACCAGTTCATCCATCGCCAACCGTTTTCATTATCCGAAACGGGAGGGAAGTGTGAGGACCAAAGTCGAGCTCTTGTTTTGGTCCCACACAAGAGTTTTTCTAACGAGCAAACACATTCATACAAAATTGAATTAGGACGGCTAAGATGCGCTTTTGGTTCGTCGAACAGACAAAGAAAAAAGTAAGCGGAATTATAAATAACTTTTCAGCAATATTCGACAAAATTTCTTTTAATAAAACTAAAATTGTATATGCTTCTTTGCGCGTTAATTAATGCCAAATACTTTGCTTATTTTTGGGACAATTTCTAGCATGTTGGCTTTGTGAAGCGTTGGCGCACCCTCAATGCGCGTGCTTATTTGGCAGACACTTTGATATATTTAAAAACAGATCAAATAGGTTTGCGCTGGTCACATCTTAGTTATCGAAAAAGGGACATGGATTTCGGTAGAGTCTTCAAGCACACATAAGCAGGTTGTGAGGTAATGACCAAGGATTTGGCCTGTTTAACTACGACATTTAATAGGTAGGTAGGTATAGGTTGTTGACTTTATGTAAATATTTAATCTCCTCGAGACGGCAACCTGGCCAATCGTTAAAGCTTCCGGATGTGTCAATAGGCCAATTAACATCTTATTTAATGAATATGTCAACTTGCGCATCATTGACGTTGTCAGTGGATTAAGTTGATGAGTCTATGCACTCTCAGTGGTCTACTCAGGGCTCAAGGGTAGCTATATCGAACATCATTGCTAGTAACGTGCAAATGGATGCTCATTCGGTTTTTGGTACCGTCCAAATGGGTGATGGTTAAAATGAGTTGATGCTTAGTTCTTCGGTAAGCGGTAAATGTTCTGCCCAGCAGCTTTCTATCGCTACAGTGCCCACGTTTTCGGTGAATGAAGGCGTAAATTTGGCGAAGGTTAGTGCCTTTAAGATAAATTCTACGAGAAATGGCACCTCTGAGTTCGCGTATCCTTTATAAAAGTTTTTGACCGCAGGATGTGCTTATCAAGGATTTCAAACCCAATCGGTGCGTACAGAGTACAACGCGCGGTAAACGGGATTAATGCGGCTCCAAAAAACTAAATGATTCTTTATCTACCGGGTATCAGAACATTAGGGTCCTTAATATCCAACTCAAGTTCCCACATTAAGGATGTCCTCATTTGCGTTATCCGGTTGTTGTGTTTACTGAAACTTGGTTAAAGCAAAGTGTTTTGGTCACGGAAGTGTTTAGTTCCGTGTATCGAGTGTATACGCGTGAAAAACTACATAAAATACAGTGCGGTATTTCATTTCCTGTTGTAAATTATCTCCTGCCTCAATTGTGTTTATCCTATGTAAAAATTGACTTTGAGTTTGTAGATATTGGTCTTCAACTAGGTGGCAAGGTCATCTAAATTACTTGTTCATACATTCCTCCGCCGTATGATATAGTATTTATGTAGAGGATTCGACATCTTATTCGTCAAATGTTAGTTGAAATAAACCGTGCTGACATACTACTTGTATTAGATGACTTATCGGATGTTTGCTGGAATTTCATGACTATTTTGATCCTGTCCTCCATTCTGATATTATTAGAAAGTGTTTGAGCTTATATGTGAGCTTTGTTTGGGTTAATTGAGTCGTATTAGTAACTCTTTGAGTAAACTCTTGCATTTGGTTTTCTTTGATACGACTAACATATCGGCGTTTGTTGTTCGGGAGGATATATATCATGCACCTATTCTGATTTTGCTGAGCAATTTCTTTCTGCTGAGCTTCTGCTTTCAACATGTACTATAATTAACGATTTTTCTTTCGGAAAGCTAATTTTAATAGTCTTTGTAATGTGTTATATAAAGTATTTTGGGATTTAGATCATGTGGACATTGAGGGATCTCTGTCTAGTATTTATTTAAATGTTAATGCTGCGACATCTGAATGCTTCCTTATTAAAACGAACTTCTCAGGTGAGTGTTCTCCTTCTTGGTTCTTTAAGGAGTTAAAAGCTGTTTGTAGTAAAAGAAATAGGCTTCTCAAAAAGTATAAGAAAACTGCGTTGCTTTGGGATTTCGTCAATTCCTGTAGGGCAAGAAATAAATATAATGCCTTGAATAAATTGTGTTATAATGGTTATACTTGTAGTATGAGAAGTCGTCACAGACCGATCCGAAAAGTTTGTTTCAATTTGTTAATTCTAAGCGAGAAGTGAATGGGTTCCCCTCCACCTTGTATTCTAATAACACTTGTTTTCTTGGTCGGGGTAAGCTCAGGGCTCCACCAAGGCTCGTTCCAAGAAAATTTATATTAACTTGGATCTTTCGGATTGGTGATTAAAAGTTGGGGATTTGTTTTTTTTTTCTTTTTATTATTTATTAGCGATTTTTTTTATTGACACGATTTAGCGTATAAAAGAAAAACCAGCTTGGTGGCCCGACTTTGTAGCTTATATATTTTTTCTTTAATCACTTCGTTTCGCACGACGGTTATTATTATATTTTTCCGCGTTTGCCGAATCACGAGATCTCCTGAAAATAAACGGAACGCGTTGCTGGTGTTACAGCAGTCAGCTACGACGCACCTGGCTGTCGGTTCGTCCCTACTCGTCTCGCGTCGTAAGAGAGAGTGTCCATACGTCCTTCAGGGATGGCGGCTAAGCCAAACCTGCCATCCCCTATCCGTAAAAGTTAATGGTCTTATTC